>JANVCK010220272.1:0-10400 GCA_026546655.1 Epizoanthus illoricatus | reverse complement strand
ATACGCTGGACACAGCGATCTCTGTGACACGTCGTGGAGAGTACCGCAATTTCCACATATTTTGTTTTGTGGGTGCAGACTCTTCTGCGCTGCAGGTACCTTTGCATGGCCACCATAGATCAGTAGATCATAGGTATGTTATCATAGGTATGTTATAGGTATGTTTACCCTTAGTCTTTTGAGTTCAAGCTCCTACATGTAGCACAGATACAAAATATCAAGTTGTTTCACAGATACAGAAAGTTATCCTTTTCACCTACCCCTCCCCTGACAGTTCAAGTATGATTCAGTATTTCATAGTTATGTTTACCTTGGGTCTTTTCAAGCTCCTAGCACAAGCTTTAGAGCAAAATCGTTTCAGAGGTGAGCACAGTCTTCTCTTCTTTACAGGACCACCACAGTATTCACAACAACCAAGTTCTGAAGTGTCAACTTTGGAGCCAGGTGATTTTTCTTTGTCTAAAACATCTCCGACATATTTCTCTTCATCTGCACTAGGTTCTTTTACCGAAGCCTACCAGTAGAGATAGTAAGGAAATGTATTGATAATAAGTGCAAATATTATAATAATTAGACTCATGCAGTTATGATCAGTTGACCTGATAATTACTTTTGATCAACACTATTTATAACTTTATCTTTAGCTTTAATTTAAAGATATGTACATGTATCTAAGGGCACTTTCAATTTGTCAGGGCTGGCCAGCTCAAGAGAACCTGGCCATTGTAAATGGGAAACTGGTCAAGGCAAGCACGGCCATTTTTTCCTGCCAAAAGTCACTAATAATATTCCCATGCCCTGGCCATCCATAACAGGTGAACTGAGTGGCTCTAATCCACTTACATGCAGCATGCATGCATGGCCAGTCTGGCAAGAACTAGTTCCAATAGTTGTTGTGTTCCATTTGAGACCAGACAAATGAAAATCCCCCTATGTATACAGACGATACTGCATGAACAATTAATTCTTGCAAGGAAAAGTCCAAGTGTAGCCTGCTTCTTTCCATTCTGGAGTTTTCACAACCGGTCCCTGCAGTACTAGTATACAATTGTAGTTACATACAATCATATTAAATTATATATTCAAATGCAGTCATCAACAAGTTACTCCGATCCACTGCCTGTCTGAAGCCACTAATTTCCTTCTCTGCAAAAAGGAGGGAGATCAGTGGAAACACGATACAATTTACTCCTGACCAATCTTTGCAAAAGTTCAAGAGATTTAATACTTTGCTTATTATTACTAATATTACTGATCCCAGTCTGATCCCAGTTCTGAGCCTTCCCCCAATTATAAGCTCCCCCCTGGTTATAAGGTCACCAGTATGGTATTGTTCAATGATGTTACATGTACACCCTCCCCAAAGTACATCATGATTGTTTATCCTGTTTTTGGAAAGGTTCCCAACTGTTTCGATCATTATTCTCTGTGAATTATACTTGTGGTAATTAAGTCTACCAAAACCCTTACAGGCTTGCATCAGCCCAGGGATTATAATCATTAAATAATAAAACAAAAAGATGTCTCTAAGCCAAATGCTTAAAAAGACGGAGTTTACCATCATGAACTTGTTATATTCCTAAATTAAAGCCACTACTTAATTATAATATAGACTCACATCTTCAATATCATGATGTATCAACTCAGCTTCAAGGTAATCAGCATTATTGTTTGTATACAACACATTAGCTTTCTTGTCACGCTCATCAATTCCAGAAACAAGGTCTCCATCGTCTCTTCCCCCAGTCTCAATACTTCCGATTACATGTTCTTCAAGTGTACTTGGATTTGTTTTACTACTTGCTCCATGTATGTCTTGCAAGTCTGATTGAGCCACAGGCTCTTCCATAGCGGGACAAACCTGGAGAAAAACCACACAGTGAACATATGTAATAATTGTTGAACGATAAATCATTCAAGGCAATTTCCATGATATCCAGTGTACAACTCTAATAGTTCTAGCCGTCCACAATAATAGCTAATAATAGCATCATGCAGATGCTAATTTTCCTTTGCAGCAAGAAGAAATGACTATCGATCGCTGTGAAGGAAAATTAGCATCTGCAGCTGGTAGGCTACCACAATAAACTTCTGACATTTTTTTTGGGAGGGGGGGGGCCTGGCACTTCCATACTTGAGCTATATATATGCTGCCTGATGTGGTATGGGGTTTTAGCTGTCCTAGTCTGAAATATATAGGGCCGCACAACAATTGCTCTCATGGGTTATGATTCCATGGGAAATTTCAGTGCAAGGAAAAGCTCCTCAGATATATATTTTCCAGGCTGTTCATCAAATGGGGTAAATTGATCTTTTGGGGAGGATTTCACTCTGCTGTTCATTACTGACTGAAGCTAATGGTAACCAATTTATTTTTCATTTGCATGGAACTGTAGTCTCATCATGGAACATCCTGAAGAAAGTTGACGTCTGTATACACAGAGATGACCACCAATGTTCTGGTTGAGTAACTTGCTGGAAAACTTTGATTTTACAGCAATTGTGTTAGATTAAGCTTTATCCAAAAATGAACTGTATTCATTTCATCTTGCCATAATACATGTATAATTAATTACATATTTGTAACAAATCAATTTTAATTTAAAAGTACACTATTAACTAATACAAAATCTATATTAGTCAATAACTATAACATTTTTTAAGGTACTGATTCTTATTGATTTCTGATCTTAATTGATTAATTACTTATTGATTAATATAAATCATCGATTTTGCTGAGTATTGAAAATATTAATTATTTATACTTATATGTATCTGGTATTATTGATAACTATATACATGCCAAATCATGCTTACAGGTATTTTAAAACTAAGATACAACAAATTTGCAGTTTCTTCCCACAACACTGATAGTTCCAGATAATTTGTGGCCAGAGAAAAGTTATTGCTTCCTACTTCATTTGTTATAATACTGTTATTATTTTGAAGCATTGTTTAAAGTTTGATTCTAATTTAATGCAATTCTCTATTATAATTAGTAATGTTATTTGTTTAACCAATAGAAACAGACTTATTTATATATTGTATATGTAGAAGTATACGAGGAACACAACTAAGACAAAGCTAAGAGTTCCTGTTGCTTTGTGAGAACTCTGCATTGTTTGTTTCTTCTTTTATTCCTGTCTTCATATATACATGTATCCTGTCATGAAAATGATCCTTTTACTGGCATGATATCTTATTTTGTAAATATATAATCAATATGTATATCATAAATGTTAAGTTGCTGTACGCAAATAGATACACCAAAACAAGAATACTGAAGTCAGCCAAATTAATTTCACTTTATATCATAGTTGTTATGGTATTGGATTGGTAACACAAAAAGTCAAATTTATTTTGTTTAGTTCTTCATATCCTTGTAACTGGAATAAACTATATATTGTAATTAGTTCCAAGAAATCGTAATAAATAATAAATAAGGATTAATATAGTGCATGTATCCTAACAGTTCATGGCACTGTACAGCATAAAAATTTCAAACTACAGTTGGTAAGTACTAATTAGATAAAAACTAACTGCAGTATAATCATACCCAAAACCTTGAACCAAACAATTAATGCATCAATTCTCTCTAGACCTATATACCTTGACAGTAGAGTACAACTCCATGGTTTCATTTAAATCCATTTTGTTATTGATAAAATTATATATTCATTTTACATGCCAATTTTTTTACTATTTCACAGAGATTCACAGTTTGAGAGAAAAAAGGTAATATTTTACATCACTGTTTACATTACACACAAAATCTTAGCAAGGCATGCATTTTCTAAACATCTGCAAACTTTTGCCCATATATATGTATATACCAAGTTGAGTGCAACTTTTAATGTTACAATTTACAAAGTCCCTTGGGCCTAATATTATTAAACAATTATGCATCAGCAGATAAGTGTAGCACTAAGGTCAGAGGGGTCAACCCCACACCTGACAACATATCAAATATCCAGGCAGTGTTAAATGCTGAGTATAAACAACATTAACATGCATAATTTTATTTTGGCCATGCTTCAACTATTCATGAGTTACCGACTACTGAACAGTTGAAAATGATTCACATAACAATGTAGAAAAACCTATCACATGTACCTACATACAACTCAAGTACTGAGATATTTCAAGGATCCAGGGCCTTTGGTTGTCTTCGATACAAATATTATCCCATTTTGTTCATAATACACTTGACACTCGTATGTTAAAGTGTGCATTCAAATGCAAGACCCTCACTAATTATAATTTTACAACAATTGCTAAAGATAAAGTTCTAGTTATTTCCATAAAGCCACATTAAGCTATTGAAAACATTAGGCTGACATTGTCATTTGAAGCTACAAACTTCTTTACAGCATAGCCAAAGAAATCTAGAGCAAATCAGTTACTACAGATCTAGAACTTTTGTCTTTTGATAAACATTTTGTAAAATTGCACAAACACTGATGTACAAATGGAATTATTGCCAGAATCTTTCAGTTTTGTCTTAAATTAATATCTTTATATGAATGGTTGAAATAATATGCAAGGAGGAATATATCTACAAGAGATTAACAAGATATTGGCTTATGCTATCAATTAGACAGAGCTGGAAATGATTAAAGCTTATTTAAATCTAAATGTTAAAATTTAAGACATGTAATCTCTCCTAAAAAGATTTAATATTCTCTTACACAATATAACATATGCTCAAGCACCTCACTGGGAATTACTTGTTTCTAAATAAATATCTACAATAGTTTAACAGAAGTTCAAAATAGAAAAGGCACAATTTTAATGTTGGAGACAGACTAAACAACAGCTGCCTTAACCAAATATTATTTCTAAACTTGCTGATACCAAAATTTCATTTGCATTAAAAACATACTTTTAATATAATATTTTAACTTATGGCATCCACACGAAGACAGGACTTTTGTGGTTCTGACAATCCATTATCAAAACAGCAAAGGAATGGAAATAGTGGGAACAAAGTTTTATCTGCTGTTCTAGTGATGATAAATGAATGGCAATTGTTCTCAAAGCTGGATATATAATGCATCTTATGTGGCACTGCATATTATAAATAGAGCAACATCAGATAACCCAGTTGTGCTTGGATATGCATAATACAATACATTCCAAATATCAGTTTCACAACAAAATATTTCCTTAAAATTGTTGAAGATTGCCACACCAAAATGTGGAAAGCCATGTAAATTTTAAACTAGAAACTTTAAACACTGCTATGTACCAAGCTAAGTTATCCATCTTTCATCTTTGTCTGAGCCTCCCAGCCGTCAGGACATCAGTCTGTATTTCTCCCTCAATTATTTTGTAAATATAAATTATAATAAGGACTAAATGTTCAAATGGCTACTTTTACAATTCATTTATCTTTATAACAAAACAAAATGATAGGAAACCTCGCACTTACATTTCTCTTAAATGTTGCATTATAAAATATTAATTGTATAATACTAGCTGGAAGACAAACAATCCGGCTTCAACTATTATTTTAAAATAATCTTCATGAATATTAATATCACCGTTCGCTCTCGCCTTTTAAATTATCTTTCCTCTTAATTTCCTATAAGCTGTTCCTACTGTTTGGTTAAATGAAACATTATAAGAACATTTCACCAAAGTCAGAACTACACAAAAATAGTGCAGCTACAGTCGGCGAAAACGCCACAAAGGCCAAATGTTCCTGAAATTTTATTCAGTGTACAATGTTCAGCCAAGCGTAGAACATCAAAAACACGCGTTAAAAATGTGCCACTTAGCCCTTCTAAATGGTATCGAATTCGCTCGTGAGGCGGCCGAAATGAATAGTCCCGTATTTAGAAAACCTGAGTTGCCACTACAGAGTCTTGGAGGTTCTGCTTTCTTTGTATCACTTGAAAGTTTGAAAGGGAAACACGTCATTTAGAAGTCTAAACTGAACAGGGACACGCACATTACCTGCAAACATCACGCGGATCTGTGATACTAGTATATTTCAAAATATTATTGGCCAGACGTCGCAGTTATACCTCGGGACGGGATTCTGGTACTAAATATCGAAACTTTGCTCGCAAAGCTTGCAATGAATCACCTATATCGGCATTCATACATTTGGTCGATTATAATAATAAATTCATGTTTTCTTACTGGCTGTCTTCCTATCAACACTATTCGTTCAGTTTCAATTTTGAGCGGTTCGCCAAGGACCATTTTGAAAAACATTTTATGTACTATTAACTATATCAGTGCAACTCGAGAATATACTGTTCGCCAGTACGGTCAAATTTGTGTGCAAGAACTGTTCTGGCCAAAGATACAAACAGTAAATTTCAATATTGAATTTGAAAATGATTATAGTAAATTTCTGGATGCAATCTGAAGGAATTCGAACGTTTGATGTCGTCATAATTTACGAGCTGCGCAGGAATACAAAAACCGACGATAAGGACTGTCTCAAACCACGATCACTAAAATTGTAAACTACCGCTATGGGAACATCTGATGCAGTAGATTATATACACAGTCTTAGGAACGTATATGTGCAAAATATTGCCGAGATAATCCTGCTGTCTTCCCTCGCAGCCGACTGAAACTCTGTCACGTTGTCCGCATGCCTTCTCGAATAACCTCAAACAGCCACCATATTTGCAAACTGATTTGCCACGAGGGGCAAAATTTATGCGATTCATTCTGACCCGTTTCGCGGCTAGTATACAAGTGTAAATCTAACTACTACGAAGTCAATAAGCATGATTTTGACTGTACCTCTTCAGCAGCTTGTTCCACAAAGGACAGCGAAGTTTGAAAGCAAAAATCCTCCAGATTAGACCGTCGTATTTTGGTTTCGCCGCAGGAGCCTTCCCTATGCGCAGGCGCAAGCAATAATCGACGATATTGAGAGAAAGTTTCGAGGTTGGCGTCGCGTCTCAACTGTGATTTACATCACAAAACACATCAGAAAGCGTCAGATTTACTTGATTGCCCTTGGGTTTTCATTGCACACCAGCCATGTACACAATTCCTAGGTTAACTATTGGTAGGTTTATAGATTGATACATTCGCTGGAGTTAAAGTCGAGGCATATGGTGTTCGCCAAGATTTTGTCCTCCGATCCCTGGCAATCAACACTGCGAAAGGTGATACCAGCGGATATGTGGAGTTGTTTTCACGCGATCAAGTGATCGGAAATACCAAAATCAAAGCCATCCGTGACCAGTTCAAAGTTGCATAGAACGAAATCTCCCGATACGATATAAGTTATAACCATACTCGAACCTCCTATAAAATAGTAAAATATTTTCTTCCTCGTGTGAGTGTTACATTTGCTAGTTATGGTGTTTCCTTTCAGTTTCTGTCACCTCTGCACTTTTGTGGGCATTAATAGTTCTCGCTTCTAATTATGCTGAATAGTAAGTAAGAGGCGGTTCATATGAGATCCTTCTTACCGCTCAAATGCAAATCATTTTAAAATTGAATGTTCATTTTCACAGACACGAGAAATTGAAAGCTTCTTCTGAAACCAGACACTGCAGGAGGGTTTATATGCTTGAGTACGCGTTCCAATCTGACAGGTTCTTAGAATAGCAGAGCTGGAGTGGTAAACGTCGTAAACAACAAATCTGCTGCATTACTTTATACCTATACCGTCCGGATTTGTTCTAATAAACGCGATTGTTTGTACAGAACAATGAAGTCATCAAAACGCAGGGAATTGGGTATTTAGTACAGATAAAGCGTTTTATTCTGTTAGTTAAACATGCTCTGTAACTTTCCCAGGAAGATATTTTAAATGTCTGTAATAGTTCGAGATCATTGAACGGTGACTTTTACTTTGTGGCTACAGATCTTATTCTATATAGCTATAGATCCCACTTTTAGCTACTTGTCGAATTCTATCACAAGGAAACTGAACACAAGAAATTTGTCTTATTTATGTCAACACCACTGTAGACCCGCTCAGTTTTTTACTTAATAAAAAACGTACGCATCGTTTCCAAACCTTTATTGGCTTTAACCCCTTTGCGTAAGACTTTTAGGTAAGACTGTTTACTGTTATTGGTTTAATTCTCCTCCGGTATTTAATATCGAATCAAATTCTTAGAAACCCAAAACTAAAAAGTAGTGGATTTATTTTGGTGTCTTGCAAAGCACACCACGCGCGGTTTTCAGATGTCGACAGGTCACAGGGTCCAGCATGACAAAAGGCTGTCTAGCCAGAATTGTCATGTTTCAATGATTCCATTACTGGTTTTAAAAAATTACAAACTGACAATAATATGGCTATTTACTAGAAGATAATTAGTCCTAGGTCTGTTAGTATCAAACTATGAAATCGGGTTTTTTAGACTTTTTAGTCCTTAACATATCTTCGTTTATTTTTATAAGAAATTTCAATATCTACAATATTGTCAACATGGGTTAAAATTATCTTCCCGATCTCGAGAGCCAAATACGGCAGCGCTGCACATCGATTTTTTTGGAGAAACACTAAAACTTTATCCAACATTTATAGTGTTTTGTTTTGCCGGAAATTCAATAGCAAATACAGCCATACCTACAATCGTTTCTAATCAAAATATTCATAGTTACTAGTATGACATAAAAAATTTCTGTATCTTTTTAAGACAAAATTGTCGGAATATTCGTGAATATGGAGTTGTCGATGGGATGTGCCCAACATTAAAAATAATAAAGAACTCCACAAAGTCATTTTTATAAATTGAAAAACAAACGTTATTACCTTCCCATAATTCATAAATTATTCCTACCCGTCCTGACAACTGGAAAGAAGAAAAACAGCCGTGGCGCCACAGGGCCTGAACTCCGTGGAGGTCCATTGCGCTCAGCCAATAGGATCGTTACAAGTTGAGTTCCCCTGCAATTACACGACATTTATATTATGTCGTGTTGTTGCGAAACTCCTTAATGCCTTCTTTGTGAACTTTATGGGCATGAATAAAATATAATTTTAGCTAATGTTGCCACGAGAAACTCGGGTTTTTTTAGCAGAGCTTTTCAGTTTAAATCGGTGACAGAACAGTCAAGAAATCCGATTCTAACGAGGAAATAGAAATGACGGCTGGCAGAACCACGTGCGGAACTCTTTCTTCCGGTTGCAGATGGAAGTATTTTTTCATAAACAGCGCACGAAACGACATGAAAGCAAAACCGCAATAGTGATGACTAGACTAAAAGCAGGCAGTGTTTTGCAAATAAGTGAGGTAACAAATAACATACGGTCGATAAGGATAGAGAAACCAATATAAAATTCTTGTCGGTGCTGCTTCACCACGTTTTTAGACCGTAAAATAGTCGATCTTCTTACCTCACCTCTCTCGACCGCGCGGAGGAAATTCGCTCAAAACCCCGGTTAGTATGCGACCGATCGATTTAGCAAAGAAAGCTTATGGCCATATGGGAGTGTTCTGCTGTCTCTAAAGATCTCTAGACTGTTGTCCGTCCCCTAATAGACATCCTGATAAGAAAATAAAATTAGCTTTTACAATATATATCAACAGTCCGTGCCCTAACTTGAATCACGCCGGTCGTCGCGTCGATCGATCAGCTTTGGCGTCCAATTCATGATCAGTGTATCAGGGTTCTTTGTTTGATTCACTTCTATTTTACTATTTGCATTCAGTCGTTTTTGGTACCGTTAGTCGTGAAATGGCTCTGGTCACAACATTTTTAAACTATGGAATTATTTATACTTTTTATTGTACCTTTGAGTCATGACCATTCTTGCCACCCGACCCAATGATTTGTGACAAACAAAACTGAACTAGTACAAGTGGTAGCCGAGAAGCCACCAATAAAAACAGAAGAAAAGTTGTAGTTATAAATCCATAGCTGATCAGTTCTGTTGTGAGGTGTGGCTATAAAACTGAACACTACCAGAAATGTCAGTGGTTTGTGTAGATATCAATCAAAATGAAGAATATTATGTTCTATTAAACCACACAAATAATAATTAATATGTGTTTTGAACACTTCTTTATCTTATCTCAGTCTGGCAGCTAATGATCAGCCTTTTGCCTTTACTCTATTCACAGGAGACGCAGGCTTGGTGTAATAGTTATTTTTCAAAAAATGTGTGGTGCAACTGCAGGGTGTGATACAAGATATGGGCATTTGCTATTCATAACATTACTGATTACTGATTACTATTAGTGTGAATATTTAATACAATAAAGTAAATGTAACTTTAATATACACTCTTTTTTTATTAAGAACCAGTAAAATTTTGCTCAGGCTCAACGTTCTTATTTTTTTTCGGCAATTTCAGCCTCGAAATGTTCTTATTTTGTTCTTAACGGCTATGTTTTCCGCAGAGGGGTAAACTCGCCTAAAATTCGGTACGGTGCTTTTGTGCACTGTTTCACAAGAAATTTGAAGTGCCT
>JANVCK010220161.1:0-10401 GCA_026546655.1 Epizoanthus illoricatus | reverse complement strand
ACCTGAAGATGTACATGTTGTACGAAAACGTTTGTTTTTAAGTCTTAAAGTTTTTACCTTGTTAGTTTCTTAATATAAATGCCATACTTAAAAGATAACTTTGGTAAAACCAAAAACACCTTAACTTTTGAACATTTATAGTTGCCAAAAATCTATAACATGAACATTCATTTTTCATCTCTTGAGTTTAAGTGTTTGGTGTAACCAAGAATGGAAGAGTTCAACATTTTTTTCTACAGACATTTCAAATTATATTGATTTAAAAATCTTTAGCAGGATTAAGTTCTCGAGTGCATTAATATTATTTTATTTCAGATGTCAGGTGAAGGGAAGGGGGAGGTACTTTTTCAAGGGAGCTGTTTAATTGATGAGAGCTTTTTAAAGTTATCTAAAATGAATTAAATTAAGGTGATTTTGATGTTTTAATATAAATCTATTGCTTAATTTGAATTCATCCTGTCAAAGATGATAACTAACCTTTATTATAAAAATTACAATTTCCTCAAATGTGATTGGTTCATTAACCACTCTATTATTCATTAATTGGGCACTATCCAATAATGAATCCTGTTATTGGACACCTGTAATTGGACACTTGAATGAACCAATCACAACTGGTTACCTGAGTTTTTGGCTTATTGACCAATCACCAGCCAGAAAATAATCACTATGATTAACAACAACTTACAGTACCGCCCATGATTAGAAACTGTGGCCAAGGCAAAATGGAGAACTTTTCCTCCTACAGTAACAATTCTTTCCATAATGAAGACTTAACTCAAAATTAATTTTTCTTTTTTCAGAAATCGTAATTTTTATAATAACTTATTTGGTAATATGACTCCGTGTTGTCCAATTCTGTCATCATACTGATGATAAACAAGTTGGACTTGTGCTGTGCACTCGTCCAAGTTTGTTATCACTCATATGATTACAGACCAAACCGGACTCCACTCAGTCCTATTACCATTATGTAAATGTATTATTACAGTGTGGCCTGCTGTACTGAGTTTGTTAACATTTGCTTTGTGTTTCTAATACTCGATATCTATGTTCTCATTTATTATCTCTTACTGCTTCTTTATTAGGAAAAGGAGAAGGCATTTAATTGAGGGGTGTACTGATATTTCAAATTACGTATTCTAGAGTGGGTGATAAACATGAGAGAGAGCGTAGTCTAGGGAGGGACACATAATCAAGAAAATATGGTACTGTAAAAAGAAGATAGTTACAAATGTATAGATTTGTATTAACTAAAAGGGTTATAAAGGAGCTAGCCCTGTAAATTTCTTTCAGGCTTCAGGATCTTTGGCTCAGATCATTTTCATTTGACATCCTTACATGTAGTTAGTAACTCTGAAAGATGTAATACCTTGTATCATTTGTGGTAATGGTGGCAGTTTTCAGTGTCTTAGAAACACCATTTCTGACAGTACTGTACATTGTTGATAAACAATTCCATTTATTAGTATATAGGTGTCTTTCACTGTAATTTTCTACAAATATCTGCAGTATTAATTCCAAACCAGCAAGCCTCTAAACTGTAAACACATATGAACTTGCCTTAAACTAAGTTTAAGAAAAGCAACTTGCAGTATTGCATACTAGAACTAATAATTGTATTTAATAACAAATATTCAATTTGCTCTTGGTTGATTAACAAGTTTCTTCAATGTTCTTGCCACATAACTACTGACTAGTCTGCAGACAAACAATAGTAGAAAAACAAACGAAAAGAAATCGTCACATATCAGAAAGCTCTTTAATTTTGAAACAGTTGTTAAATATAGTAACATTTGATTTTTAATATTTGTATGATCCTCAGGCCATATTTTAAAAACTGTTGGGACAATGTGTCATTGCATTGTCCATGTACCTACTTGGACCCTGAATAATTAGTTTAACCAGCTCTGATATGAACAAGCAAAGTTGAATGGAAATGCATACCACATGTTTGTCCATTTTATATAGAAGATCCTAAATTCTAAATTAATATTTGCATTCTTTTCGGGGTATTGTCACTTAAATTTATTTAATGAGTTCCTGATGTGAGAATTCCAAGCCACAATTATATTGCAGCTGTGCTTTAATATTCCCAAAGAGTTGACTTGTCAACAGCTGAGCCCTTCGCACTGAAGATGCCATTCTGTTCTCCCTTCAGGTAGTTTCCATTTGGTGCCTTGATGCATAGTTTGCTGTTCACATGCAGTTCAAATATGTAGGCATCTGCACTAGCTTCATCAGCAGTAGCAGAAATAGTGATGTCGCTATCTGTAGCCCAAAATTTTCCATTTGGGGCCTGAATCTTGTATTTTCCATTCTCACCAATTACTTTGAAGACATTATAATTAGCACGGCCACATTCCATCTTGCCACTAGAACCTTTCAACCCAACAAATCCATTTTCCTGGCGTAAAACAAGAAGGGGTCGGTTTTGTAGCTCCACAGTGAGGTATGAAGCATCGTTGGGTTCGCTGGCTCCTTCATGAAGCTTGCCATTGGAAGTTGCAGTGATGTACTTTCCACTGCCGGACTTCAGGGCGATTCTGTTTCCATGCCACTCCAGATCAAACAAGGACTTAGGAGTTATGCTGCTGCCTGTTGCAGTAACGCCACCATCAACAACCCAGTACTTGTCAGAATTGGTTCGGAAAGCCACTTTTCCACTACCTTTGTCAAATTCTAATTGGAAGATTTCGGTATCTCCAATTTCTCCCCGCTGATTGGCAGTTACATCCACTCCTACGAATAAATTCAAATTAATTTTTTGTTACTGAACAACGGATTTATTATACAGGAAATGAATAATTTGGATTGCCTTATACATTTTAGACTCTGTACATGTATAGTGTTACCAGTAGAGATTTCGACTCAACTAGAGTCTTGTTCACTATGTTACTGTCAACCAGGTCATGAACCAGTTCTGTAGTTCTGGTTTACTCCAGTTTGAACAGGGGGTGGGGTCATTACCAGCTCCTGAATATCTTGGATGGTTTGGTTAGGTCATACATCACTTGACCTGGTTGACAGTTCTGAACAAGACTTTACTGGTAACACACTTTATACAGAGTATAAGAGTTTGTTTGCACCCTGGTGATCCCATAACCCCTTGCATGAGACAAGAAAACCTGGGACGACTGGTGACTGCCAACCCATTCATTTATAAGCCAATCTGAATAATTTTTCGTTATTTATCTTTTTCTTTAAATGCATTCTTAAGAATTTCTTTAACTTTCGTTAGTTTCTATCCAATTCGTAGAAAAGACATGGTTCATATTTTTGTAGCTAATTTAATACTATAAAACAAAGTACTAATTATATTTTGAATAATTCCCCTACTGGCACGTTAAGCAAGTATTTGAAAACTTTGGAAATCTTTCAAATAGCTTTGAAGAATTTGGAAAATCTTCAGACACATTTAGATGTGTTTAGACACGTTTAGATGTATTTAGACAGCCTACAGAAAGACCCAAATAAGACTAGAAAAGCCATGAATACTACCTGTTGAATACTGATGAATATTCAACAATTTTTCGGCCCTCTGACTGGCTGTATTTTCATTGCATGGGATATTAGATAAATACATTTACTGACTGCTATATACTATGGGCAAGCTTGCACTCTAGATCTGATTGGTTGAACTTGTATTTTCACAGTGCACTCTGATTGTATTTTTACACATGCACTCTCATTGGCTGCAGCTGTGATTTCCCATGCAGAAACAGTTACTGCCTTCACATTTCTCTCATACTTTGAACAGCTTTGTTCTGCAGAATTGTCTAACTAAAATTTTATGGAAATTGTTTAAGTCTTCAATTTTGAGAAACAAGTAACACCTAAACACATACTCTTAAGCAATTCAACATTAATGGCCATGTTTTGGGTTTTTGTCAGCTTGTTTTAAAAAAAATTAGGCCATTTAAATTGGTTTATCAAAAATTGTTTTTAGCAGGATAAGCATTAATGTTTAGGACAATTATTTTGTGAAAAGAATACAGCAGTGTTGTTTTACCCAGACACTGAATAATATCTAAAACAATGAATGCCTAATTGTAGAACAGAAAAGAAAGCAGGAAATATTCCGATATCTCCTTTTCTCTTTCTGTTTCATGAAAGGGAATTGTTTTGCTAAACCTAAACTAGTAAAATGGACAACATGTAAAGTAAAGGACACCTGCACAATTGTGTACTAGCTCTCTGATCAATTTTTGCTGCCCCTCCCCCGCTTGATGAATTGTTCATTTTTAGTTACATGTAGCATATTCCCTCTGGGCCCTATTATTTTCGTTTCAGTATAGGTATTTATAACTTAATAGTTTTTTAAGTTGTTCCCACCCCAACCTACCGCACCTCCGATTAAAAGCATTATCATTAATTCGCCTTACTTAAAATTGTCATTCTCGCATGATTGAGTATTAATGTAAAAGCTATGATAGCTGCTGAAACAATGTCACTGGGCACAATGATTGAAAATATATCAGGCCAAGAGTGTTGGGAGTCGAATCAAATCATACACACGACCACTGAGTAGTTTTGTTGCTTTATTTGTTGTCAATTCTGAACTTGCACATGCATGAATTTCCGTGATCCATAGAAAAACTGGACTCATTAACTGTCAGTGTATGATTCAATTTCACATGGTTGAGCGGTTGGCACACCCATTGTATTGAATCAAATTTGCAGCTTTAGAAAATGTTCAGTGTTTACAATGTTCTTTCACTACGCCAAATTTGGCACGTGGATCTCAATTATGTCTAATCAAAATAACTTCGAGATATCATGCCAATGTACAAAACCTCGAGAATCGAAATATATCTATAGCGGAAATATGATCCACACGAAACCGTGAAACCAAAGTATGAAAGTCTATAAATATGCAGTGTCTTCGCCCTGCCGATACTTTATCCATTTAGACTATATTTCTGTACATTTCCACCATCTGTAGGCGAGGAAATCAACATTTCGGTCACGTGTACACCATTTGGCGTTTTCGATGCCAAGAACAACTACCAATCAGTTGTATAATTAATTTATAGCAGAATTACTTTGATGTGGCAGCTATATTAGATAAGATCGATAAAATCTCCATTATAACCCGTCGTGGAGTCGTGAAATTGTCAGGAACGGAACCAACGAATTCTTTGTTTGAACACATTGCTCGCCTCTGCTTTGTTTACATTAACATGTTAGTGAAACCCTTTGATTCATATGAAAACATTAAACAAAGTGCCAACCGAACAATAGACATAATAACCGTGGCAAACCTACATAAATATATGGGCAAATACACGTAGCTGCTTGGAGACCACATATTTGCATTACGAATCAAGCTGGTATAAATTAATAAATGTTAGTTCCGCTTACCTTGCTTAATGGAAACCCTCCTGTCGTTGTGCCCGATAAGACAACACTGCGGATGGCTATCCTCAAGAGCGAATACCTCATCTTGCCCGACTTTACTGAGCTTGGACTGCATGTTTCCGGCACCTACGGCTGTCAGATACTTCCCTTGTGAATCTCTGAACGCCACCAAGCTGTCGTGAAACTCCAGCGAGAACAGGGTATCGTTGGTAGCGCTATCCAGGAGCGAGCCATCACGGCTGAGGTACTTGCCCGTACTTGTTACCAAAGCATATTTCCCTTGTACGAACTCAAGAGTGATCAGCGCGTCAGCGCCCCACGGAATTGTCTCCGAGATTCGAATCTCTCCACTATCGGTGAGATGGGCATAGCGTTTGCGCTTTACACTGAGGAGGTTGACTTGTGGGTGCATGGCAAGGTGCACATGCCAGTACTCGCTGGCGGTAGGTTTGGAAATACATCTCAGAAGGTCATCGTTCCCACCGAGGTACTCGTTGTAATAGTTTTTCAGCGCCCACCTGCCGTCGGGTTGGCTCTCGATTGTAAACTTTGTATCGTTGTCCTTTTCCTCAGCTTCGCACGACACGTTTCCTTTCTTGTCAGAGCTCAAATAGCGGCCCAAATGGCTCCTCAAGTAAATTGTCGAAGCCCCCACGTCTTGCTCCAGGGTCCAGATTTGTTTCTTGCGGAGAGAAACTCCATTTACGTTCAGTTTGAAGCCAAACGTCTCGAGGGTTAAGTATTGCTTGTTAGCCGCATTGACCAAACCAATGTTCCACTTCAGGGTTTCTGGCATGTCGAACAAAGCCTGAAATCGATTAGAATCAAAAATGTTATCTGTGAATTTGAGCCACAACTGGAACTGACAGTACCGAGAGTGACCAGGAGTTACTGAGGCGTTACGGTGATCGTGGATGAGTGATATGTGAGGAGCAATGTAGGCGTGTCTCAATTTCGCAAGGGGCGGCGCTCCGCTTCAACTGAAGTGACTAGGTGGTAGATCATATAGAGCTGACGCCTCGCGAGATGTCAGTCTACCACAGCAATAGATCTTTCATTGAATATTTAATAATTGTCATTTCGGATGGTTCTTTGAACTTATATTCAGTTCCTGGAGGAAATAACTAAAGAACTTACCACACCCAACTTAAGTTTTAAAAAGAATTACGTGCCGCTGTGTGGGCTGACAGTGACAATTAACAATGCGGAATTATTCACGTTTTCGACTTTATTATGTTGATATCAATGTTATTTATACCTTAACCAAAGTTGCACAATAGAAAGAGATGAGAAATATGTACGTAGCTGTATGTCTTTGCTTTATAGTGCCAATGGAATTGTTTTATTGAACTACATAAAATGCTCTCTTTATTGTTCTGGTGCCTGTCTGTTTCCAACGTTTTCCGGCGGCCATGATTAGAAGACGGACGATAAAGGCAATGCCAGTTGTTTTTAAGGAGGGCGTTTGATGCTGTGTTTATACTGAGTTAATTCAGGCCAGCACCTTTGGGATTTCTTTGTAAATCCTTAACCAATCTGTCTTCCGCTATCGGGATAAAGTTCGGATAAAGTCATTAGAACTCCCGGTCGTGTGATGAAATACGTGCATAGAATCAGCAAATAGTAAAGTACACTAAAACTCGAAGCACACATCAAACAAGACTGCAGACTGGCGTTGTTGATAACTCACTGCTGTCCAGCAGTATATCGGACAATATAAAAACATATTTAAAAGTACCAACTTAAAAAATCCAGTTTATTGTGGATGGTTGGATGTTTTAACAATAATTTATGACGATTGCTCAAGGAAAAGGAAATAAAAAAATGAAAATTGAAAACGAAATAAGTTTTCTATGTTTACCTGAATCAGATAAACACTTGAACGCATGCAAGCACTTGTACTGGCTTATAACTCAGTCAGAAGTATATTCCTTCCGGTTGGTTAGCTGTTGCGCTCAGCTGATTTCGTGCTGATATTACCTTATTCTATCCAGCAAATTAAAAATGACATTTTAACCCAAAAAGTGATTACTGATGTGGTGATGATTAAAGAAGGTATTATTTTTTATGATGTCTTGTTTTCATTTATTTATTATTATATTTTCTTATCCGAACTTCCAGGTCAGTCGACCTGTCGTCTACTTCGGTCCTAATTTGGGCATGCAGTAGCGGTGGAATATCTCGGTTAATCCCAAGAATAAATATTGAGTTGTATTAGAGTCCTATTTTATTGTCTTGGGGTTGTTTGGTTCATTTTAGTGTAACTAGTACAGTTTTCATAGAAACGAGCATCATGTAGACTGACGAAAGCGATATAGAGTGTTTAGCATATTTATCCATACGGAAAGTGGTTTTATTGGCGACATTCGATATAATAAATATTGGCCAGTAAAGCCAAATAGGTCACGTTTGGGACAGCTTTCGGTTAGCGAATCATCATCATTCGATCTTTCCGGTCGTATAGACAATCGACATATTTCTTTTTAAAAACTGTTTTTCTGTCAAAGCTTGCTTATCAGCGGTTGACAAATTCTGGCTGACTGTCTGAGCTGAACAACGTCGTATAAACTTTTTACCATTTATGGAGTTCCAGTTCTCAATTTGTTTGCGTGCAGACGAGGTTCCCTTGTCACTGATGAGTGATGTCGATATCTTTTTAAAAATCATGTCCGGTCATATATATGTACGTACTTTGCGTGACAGCATAAAAATATTTTGAAAGGGCATTGCTGCTAATGTAGTATATACCGAACTAACCAAAGATGAAAGAACTATAATGTAAGAACGAAGATTTTGAACCTATACACTGTGTTTTCTCTATTTTTTTCTCTTTGTTGGATAGCCCCTCTAATAAGCCCAATAAAACTAAGACATAATTAACATTTTATAAGGCCCCCTTCCAAGACCTTCCAAACGTTAATCAATAATCACTGTAAAATGGTATGATCAGGAGGGATTTCCTGAAACGTTTGCATAGGTTTAATAGCTGTTTTATTATATATGTCAGTATGCAAGAGAATGTATCATTTTGCATGTGTACAGTATATAGCTATAGACAAACTGATCCACTCTTCGACTGAAAATTTCAGTTATTAACTAATTAATACCCCCTTCTTTATTCCCTTAATAAGCCCCCCTCCAAACGAGCCAAATTTAGTAAGGAGTTTAATAGAGGTAATACGGTATGACAAGATTTACTTTTTTGCCACTAATCACTATGCAAGATGTTGCTGGGAAGAAATATTAGATTTTCTGTGACTGCACGCTCAGCTCGACGTCACTGCGTTTTCTTTCTCTCTGGTTACAAAAGGACCTGATCTCTATCCCCGTAGCAGTTCTACTCTTTTTGTCCCTAATCCAGAACAGCTGAAGTACATCAGTTTGACTTTTTGTTCTGATAGGTTGCCCTGAGACCATACATACATATTCTTTATTTGGATTCGGATTTCAGAGTAGCTGCATGTACAAGCTGAAGCTAGAACCTCCGAATAACTGATGGCACTAAGAAAGGAATCTAATTATGAACCTATAAAGAAGAATGTTAGGATGAAAGTAAACTAAGCTGGGAATGCTTATAACAAACATGAAACTATAAAAAAGTCAAAATTATTGACAAACATTTACAGCAAGTCTTGTTAAAAAGAAGGGCCACAAACGTGTCATATTCTCTGGGAGGTTATTCCATGCCTTTGATTCAAAACTGATTCAAAGGAGGGCAGACCGTACGCGGTGGTGTTTACTCTTAAGAAATATTGAATCAGGAATTCATAATAAAACACAAAATAAATTATTTTGAACAACCCAACTTGTGGATTCAGTAAATCAAAACGTTAACTCAGTTTTCTTCTGCCATGAATCTTAAAAAGTCGTCTTTGAGTCGCATTAATAACCAGGGGCGTAGCCAGCATTCAGGCAGAGGAGGCAAATTTGTGCCGGAAGTACCATCTCTGGGAACCTGATTTTCAAAATCTTTTGGGCGAGCATGTCCCCAGACCCCTCTTGGAGTTCGCGCCTCTGATAACTACCACATAATTTCAGAATTCACTTATGTTTTCTATCAATGTTGAATAAAGTTTAGAAACGGCATAGATTGACGGCGTTTTGAGAGAAAATAACGTCATGTGGCTCGTCCAAATCCCATTAAAACCTCGGTCATTTTAATGGCGGACAGTCTGTACTATGATGTAAGCCTAACAGTTTACTGCCAAGAAGATCTTTAAATTTCTTACTTCGTAAATGTGTACTTTTACTTTTGGACAAAGGCAATCCGTTTTTGCCAAAACCATTCCATGGCGGTGTCAGATTTCTTCCATATATTCAGATCTTGCAATGTTAAATGTACATCAGTGCAGGAGCCATTCTTGTCCACTAGTACCAGTAGTTCCTGGTGGTTCACGCATGGATTTGTCGTTGTTAACAATTCCAAGCGCTGTTTTCTACAGTTGTTCAAATTTATCCATGTTTCGGTGAGCTCCATGGAAATGCCATACTACTGTTCAACAGCAATTAAAAATAATCAGTACACCAGGGTGGCAATAAAGGCTTTGAATAATTTACATTTGATGTTGAATACGAGGAACAACTCGGTGCCAGTGTATACTTATCAGTTCTTTTTTATCGTCACAGTCTTGATTTAGGTTTAATCACAGGCTGCGGTGGTTCAGCAATTCTGCTGCCAATCATACCTTTACTTCACGCGCCACTGAGTCCCTCGAATAAACGCGCCATTAGCCAGTCCAAATACAGGCCTTAACGAGGCCTCGGAGCACCATCATATGGCACTACTAGTAGAACTGCAAATGTACCGCAGTTCCTGCTGCATGCAAAGCGATTCATGTCTAAACAAGTATCACATTTGTTCAAGCAGCGCAAACGAAACTGACGGTGCATGCAGCTTGAGAAACCAGCACACTCGGCGATAATGATGAGAATGCAGAACTCAATCAATTTTCGGATTAAGGTACTTGCACTGGTTGAAAAATCAAGAAAAAAGTTCTTCAGAAAAACGTTGAGGTCAAGCAGAGTGTTCTTAAACTTTCG
>JANVCK010219939.1:0-10407 GCA_026546655.1 Epizoanthus illoricatus | reverse complement strand
GTGGTAAAGAAATCTAATCTAAAGTTAGGCCTAATCGTAGATTAGTTTAATCGGCTTTTGAACAACCGGGCCCTGAGTAACAAGAGCAATACATTTGAGCATAGATATGTCATTGTTTTACAAAGTCAGGTTGCAAAAGACGTTGAGAGTGTGCATTTCACTGAAACAAATATTAAATAATTCAATTTATCAGTCCAACTAAGAAAATTGAAAGCAATTGTGAGTATGTCCGTTCAAACATGTATCAAATTGATTGCTGGTATGTTGTAATGAGAAAAATTGAAGTCGAAGATCGCCATGAAATTCATCTTCTACGAGGAGTCCGAAGACCCATGTAATTATTGGTTTCATTTGAGACTGAACACTATTATTATTTGTTAATTTATTATTGATATTATATATTATATATTATTATTATTATTATTATTATTATTATTATTATTATTATTATTATTATTATTATTATTAGTCTTTCCAGGTCATTTATGTTCGAAGTGGCAGCGAAGACTGTGCCCTAACTTTGTTTAAAGATTTAGTATAAAACACATGCATATAAGGTATCTTTGAAACATTGTGCAGCATTTGGGATAAGAACTTTGTTAATTCACTCACAGGACTGGCATCGATGCTAAAATGCTTATCATGGATTCATGTGGTAGTATACAACGCGATAACGTTCCCAAACGTCGAATAAGAGTAAATGAGATTCTTCCATTTCTATTCCAGTTTGTGTTCCCGGATACTATTTGCCCCAGGGCTCCCTGGAGGGGTGCTCTCCTTGTCCCAGTGACACGTACCAGCCAGATGAAGGAGCCACCAACTGTACGCTCTGCCCCCAAGGGAGCAGTACCTTCAACAGGACAGCAGCAGTGAACCAGAGCCAGTGCAGTGGTATTGGAGTGCTCCTTTCTTCATAAGTGATTTGTTTTGTTTTGTTTGTATATAACTACGATAGCATTCGCATTTTATCTTTGTACACGTAACCTCAATACATCAACACAGAAGCATACATCTAGAATGAAGGACTTCTGTACGTACTACTGTTCGACAGCCTATATGTCGCAGTTGTGACAATTTTGCGCATCCAGTAAAACATAAAATCGGCTTTTGTTGCCTGAGATGAGAAGGGCCAGTGTATTCACCCGATTAACTTTCCAGTGCGCAAAAGCTCCCAACATGATTACCCTACATTTTACCTCTCAACAGCAGAAGTCGGTTTTGTGTCACTCCTTTCTTACAAAGGAGAATTTGAAAATTTTGAAGTTAGAAAATTCATACTAACTGAGAATTTACCCAACTTTAATGTCTGTTATAGTCATGCCGTAAATTTCCGAATATAGTCCCCCTGTCCCGAATATAAGCCCACCCCGAAAATAAGCCCATTTGATTATATTTCTATACTGGTGTACTTAAAGTACGGTCATTATCAAGACGAAAAATTCCCTCCAATAATAAGCCCACTCCGATAATAAGCCCACTTTATTATATTTCTATACTAATGTACTTAAAATATGGCCATTTTCAAGACAGAAAATCCCCTCCAATAATAAGCTCACTCCAAAAATAAGCCCACTTGATTATGTTTCTATATTAATGCACATAAAGTACGATCATTTTCAAGACGAAAAATCCCCTCCAATAATAAGCCCACTCCGGAAATAGGCCCAAAATAGTACTTTAAAATATATTCGGAAGTTTGCGGTATATAAAGTTTGCTATTCTGACTAGTTCAGTGCTTCTGTTTGATGTGCAAGTCTTCATTCATTTACGCTGATGTTTCACTCACAAGAACGTTCGCGCACCCACCGAGACGCAGTCATACGTTCATTCGCATTGACTTGTGAATTACCTTTTCTCCCCTGTCTGCGCACGCTCACAACATTACATTACAACAATCACACAGATTCGTTGTCGTCCATTGTGGTCTTGCAGCTATGTACTGTTAATCAACAAAACATCTTCAAACGCGAAATGTTCGTTGTTGTCATCAGTGTATACCGCTATTCCACGCTACTAATACTAAAATCAATCTGAGTAATGTAACTTACTAAGTTTAATTACTCGCTCTTTAAATAATTAATGGCATAACAGTTTGCTGTCTCCGTCTGTTGGCAATACATGTATTGTAATCGCTGCAGAAGTTAATAATAATATTAATAATAATGATAATAATATTAATAATGATATTTGGAACATTATACGAAGTCTCAATGCTCTTTATTACAATAGCTGCGATTCGATTTTCGGAACAATTATTCTACAATAGTGTTGGTGCAACGCTTGACCGGCTGCGATACGATTTTTGGAACAATTATTTTACATTTGCGCATGTCTTGGTGCAACACTTGACCGTTTGTTGCTTGACCGAGTGAGGGCCTCAGACAAAAAATGTTGTTAAAGTGGCCCCTGCATGTCTCTGAATTTGGAAAAAAGTGTCAAAGACTTGTAGTATCATTCGAGTGGTAGATCTGCTGCGATATATGTTAACTGGACATACTGAGTCAGATAAATTTAGACGTTGACGCAGTACACATCTCGTATTTTTGCATGCATACAATCACCAGTGGGGTGGAGAATCTTTGTCGTTTTGAAAGCCACTTTTCTCCGAGATAACATTGATTATTATCAGTGTTAAAGTTAATTTTGAACTTTTAATACATTGCTGAGATCAGTAGCCAATAACATCTGTAGACCTATCTCACGTATCGTACGCCAATCAAACATTTGATGTTAGCACTTTGTAAATGCCAGAAATGGAAAGAGCAAGTCAAAGTTGGTAAACAGCGAAAGTTTGGGGGTTTTATCTCAAAAAGTGCGATACTGGTGAAGTTTTTTCAAAACAGACATTTTACAGAGAATGTATGGCGGATTTCCACTGGACGTGCAAGCAACTTCCATTTCTGGCATTTGCAAAGTGATAACATCAAGTTTTTGATTGACACATAATACGTGAGAAAGATCTATTTTGTGAATACCAACACATAATCCAAGAATAGATATTTGTATAAACCAGATTTTATATATAGTATTAGTAACAGTATTAGTAATGTGGTGAAATATTCTAATATTCTATCTTATAGATTACACTCGTTATCACAGGTACCTGGGGCTCTATATGTCACTAAATTTTAACTTAAGACAAGCTTAAGTTAATAATCTTAACACATTATCAGGAAGTTTAAGACCTATTATGGATGCCCAGTCTTCGCTTCCCAATGTAGAATACTTCTATGTAACGTATAGATGCGTCTTATTAATGGTTGGTCATCATTTCCTAATGTAGAAGTTTCTATAAATCATTTCCTATTTAAAGCAAGGTTAAAAGAAAAACAGCTGAAAAGAATTTTCAGTTTACATTAGAGTCATTTGGAATGTTTGAGAGAGAAATCCATATTCAGCGTTTTTATATTAGAGTGAGTATTTGACAACATAAATCCATTTTTCTTTCAATTCTTGTATTTTCACTTATTCCCATGCTTATTTTAAGTTGACCAAATACAAACAGTAATGAAGTCAAATCCACCACGAATGCACTAAATTTCGCTCTTTCCATTTCTTAGTAATCTCTTACGGATACTAAGTTGATTTTACAATGCAAATAAATACTGCACAGTACAAGACAGGAATTGTTTGACCAAAAAACAAAGTGCCGAAAACCATTTCGCCACTGCATCGAAACTGAACGAGGATACGCAACATCAAGATCGATCGTGTAACGGATTCCTTTTACGAAGCCGAGATATTCCAGTTGAAAGGGAAAGTTTTTAACCCGTGATCAAACTATACGATTCAAGGAATCAGTGAAGTTTCATTAGATAACTCGAGAATTCCACGTTCAACTTCAGTTGGGTAGCGTGGAATGTTAGCTTACCACTTTTTCCTACATCGATGTTGCGTCGTTACTTTTTGTGGTGGAACTCTCAGAGAACCGCTCTAAGTGCTTAAACTACAATTTATTGTGAGTTAGAATGTTTCAGAGGTATATCACTATTGTAAAATTTGATACAGTATTATATGATACAAAATATTTAAAGGTATAAAGCCAAAAATCACACCAATGTTTCGATCTACGTGATTATCTTCAATCTTGCTTATCAATAATGACCGTGTGTTTTATAACACTCTGCAGCTAACAGCGCGTTATCCTTAAATGAAGTATTTGAATCTTGATGAGATTGGTCTTATTTTTTGTGGTATACCCTGCTGCCATTTGGATCATGGTCGTGTTCTTCCCTCTGTTGAAGCAGTACAACAAGCTGGAACGCAGTACAACGCCTTAAAATAAAAAACAATAACATGATGCAGTTGTTTCTCCGATTCTACTGCACTGCATTCTTTCTTGTTGTGTTGCACTTACAACAGATGAAAAACACTGACAACATTATTCTTAACTGATATGATGATGGTTCCAGTCATCGAAAATGGCTGAAAAGTGACAATTTTCAAACGCTTGTTTACAAATAGGGAACATGGAAAGGACCTTGGATACTTTTTGTAAGACAAAATGCTTTTAACAGCAGAGTAACTCTTTAAATATTTACCTGATTGTTTGCCACATAATGTAAACTTCTGCAACAAGTGCAATGGAAGAAAGTTACTGGATAATTTAAAATTATAAGGCCGAATAATTTCGCGCGCTATGATTGAATTACGAGGACCGTAATTAGTGTTCATGATCAGCCATATAATACTACTCTTATTAACCTCGTTAGCTCGGTCAGTACCATAAATTATTGATCCTCGTTTTTTCCTCCCCTCTCATGGCCTGCACACTTGGGCCATGATAAGTAGAAAAAACTGTCAACATAATAACTTACGGTACTGAACTTGCACTCGGTTGATAAGAGTTACTTATGGAACGTTTCCTCGTCTTTATCTTATGATTACTTTATTTTACCTTACAGCGCAATATCTCGCGAAACGAAATGAAAGTTGCTCCGAGGTGACATCACTTTACAAATCAGCGCGTGAACAGTGCGGTGACGGCGGCCTGAGGTCTTTCAGAGCACATGGAGTCCTCCCAACCCAACAACCTGAATATGATATATCAGGGGTACAGTACCTTGTTAAAGCGAAGATCAATATACTTAAGATTCAATTGAATAAGTTGAATTCGATGTATGAGATGGAGATAACTAATGGTCATAAATCTTGGCGGTATAAATTCAAAGTTTCTTCAGTGAGGACCTATGATGTTTGGTTTGACCAGCCATTGATCGTCAACTTCAGTTCAATCGCAGTCACTGCTCAGTTATTCTGGGGTCAAGCCCGCGTTTCTCCGTCTGTAACAGCTCAAGATGCGATTCTTTTGTACGGAGTTACTTCAAAACCTTACTGTTCTAACCCTAACTGTGTCAACTTATTTGTGAGTTGGAAACGTGTCGCACATAACTCTAACCATACAACGTGTAAAGAAGACTCGGAAATGTTGCAGCTTCGCTTTAACCCTTGTGTGGGTAAGTTGTGTTCATTGTGACTAACTATTCGTAATCTAACGCTAGTTCAAGTCAAGTATTCCTGGCCTGGTTCATGTTGTAAGAAATGTAGGCATAGACAGGAACCAAAATGAAGTAGTTTCAAAGATATATAATATAGATTTTCTTCTAATGAAATTGTGATAATTTATTTAGGGCCATGTCGTCCATGTGTTACTATAGCACTGTAGTGACTTTGTAAGACTTAATTTGTAGGATTTTATAGAGCCGAAACCAATTGCAGAATTGCACACATAGGAATCCTACTGTTTTAATATTTATTTTCAGGAATGTTTTGTTTGTCTATCTGTACAATTCACATTATACGTCTATTTTATGAAAGGTGCGTAGTTCACAAAATGAAATGAAACGAATATGGTTTGATTCTTATTCATGGCCAGCTAATCACTAGGTCATCTTGGGCTAGACTGTCTATAAAGACACCTTCAGTACCCTTTATGAGGAGTGGTGAGTACAACGTGGCGCAACGAAAATATAATGTAAAATTATTTTAACTCGTAGCACACTAAACAGCCATGCAGTAACAGTGCTATAACAGCAATTCAATAACTGTGTGTGTGTGCGTGTGTACATCAGCCTCGTCTCCTCCCTCTCCTCTTCCTCCTCCTCCTCCTGCCCCTCCTCCTTGATTTCCTTCTCGAACTCACACACCAAGAATCTACCGACACGTCTTCTCTTCCTTCAATAATAACTCGCGTTGTGTTACAGTTTCAGTCTCTTGCCCATATAAAACAACCGGTCAGGAAGGCCTTCAAGGGGAGTTCAAGTGGATTGAAACGCGGATTGGAGGCACAGCAGTCCAACCCTGTCCGAATGGGCCGAATGGAACCCAGGCCACTAGACACTGTGGAGGAAATTCTACAATTGGCGGTGTTTGGAGTGACCCGGATGTTAGTGGGTGCAGTTACTTGTCAGAGACAACAAAAGAACTTCGTAAGCTCTCTGAGGTATGTGATCTTGAGGATGTTCTAAGATAGAAGAGTTTTATATTTTTTTTATTATTATATTTGTTCTTTGTCAAGCTTGTCGTCTATTCCACTATAAAATGTCTGATAAATCACCATTTCCATGAAAGTGTGTGCATGTGCATGTGGCGGTTTTATCTTTGCTTACGCTGTCTAACTTAAAGACTGGTATATTGACTGAAAGGAGGAATTCCTTAGATTTACTGAATTGTAAAATGCTTGTCATTTTACACCAACATTCAGGGGGAAATAAGGATCAGAAGGAAGTCTGCCCTCTTCAACTCCTCAATGCCTTTCTGGTCAGAGTTTCTTCAGTGTCTCTTCAGTGTCTTTATCAACTGCGTTCCCATTACAGTGTAAAATGCTGTTTGGTTTGCTAAAACTTGTTGTTGGAGTTGCATTGCTACGTTTTATTCTTCTTAGGACTAAAATACACCACGAGTTGTAGGAACTTTTGGCTTCTACTTAAAATAATAAAGTTTAATACTAAAACCTCTGGAAATGTAGTGTGATTTGATTCACGTTTGAAGTTATGTTTTGCTCCTTTAGAAGCTGTTTCGTGTCAGATGTTTCATCCCCTGTCACTTTTTGTAACTTACTGTCGCCAAGAGCCGTGACACGCGAGTTTAAATTGACATAAAAATTGTTATCAAAATTATTTATTCGATTCTATTTTACCACTCAACACCAGACTAGACAAACTCTATTTGTTCCGTTAACAGTGTGTCTTGCAGTTCCCAATCTTCTGTCGCTGTTCGTCGTTATCTTTATTGCGTTTCAAAATGCTTAATTATGTGTCTTTTGTTATTATTAGCTTTATATCTTGTGTATAATCTGATATTCCCTGTCATTTTTTGCTTACCATAATTTAAAAATCTTTAAGGATATTTTCATTCTTATATTCTTATAATGTGCATCTGAAAATAGGTATTTGGACGATGTGTACTAGACATTATTATTGTTATATTTATAATATTATTTTTATCCCGTTAATTGTTCCCCAATCCCTTGTCTTGTGCCACTGTATCGCTAACCTCTTCACGTGTTTCCTCATGCCCCAAAACGTTTATCTAAAATTTCACTTTGTCCATATCTTGTTTATATCAGACTAAAGTCGACTCTAGTAATGTCAAAGAAGTTGCTACAAAATTAAAGGATCTGACAGGCAGCTCTAAGCCTCAGAACTTGAACGAAGCAGACGCCACATTAACCGCCAATATCTTGGAGGACATTATGGCTGTATCAGGAGCTCTTGAAACGGTAACTACGGCATATTTCTACCAGGCAGCATTTTGTGGGAGTGTTTAAAGGGGTTACTCCACTAAAAACAGATTATACTTCGATTAATGGGACATAGTTCCTGATTTTTTAGAAACTGTTTCTTTTTTTTTCACGGTACAAGAATTCGGAGCAATAAACGATCAGACTTTTTTCGTTTTATTTTTACCATTTTGGGTGGTTGCTAAGTAGTGGCGACATTTGTGCCCGCCTTGTTGATACTGACTATGCAGAGCAGGTAGAGAGGTGGCTGCTAGCAATCCAAGAATTTTACGGCTCGTACTTTTTCCAATTTTTCTGGGAGTCTTTCTTCCTTATTATAATTCCCTTAGTAACAGCCGATTTCTTGACGTCGCAGGTCCCTTAACGCTCCATTTACCAATGAAAAACACACCAATTGTGTATTTTAATGTGAGTATTGTGTCAGTAATTTCTTAATGCATCGACAAATAAATAGTCTGAAACGACTCTTGGTGATTATATATTGAAGCCAATATTTAAATATTTACAAAACAAATCACGATACTTGAGTTGCCACGTTAAGTACATGTTTCACGATATATGGAGATGCCTTTGGGCTCTTCTAAAAATATCGACCAATCAATAAGCTGCAAGTTAATTGGAACGTCGATGATTGGTTGAGTTCACGTGGGATGATGAATCCAGTTGTCTTGGCGCTATATCGTCAGACAAGTACTTTATAGCCGATAGGATTAATTCCTATACTACGAGTAGTCCCTATTTTTCCTCTTGAGATCCTCGAGCGGTACGAAATGAAAAGACGGCGGACGAGCAGGCACGCAAAAAAACTGGGGAGAGGAAAGGGGAGAGGTATTTTCTTTTCGTACTTCTCGACAATATCAAGAGGAAAAATAGGGACTACTCGTAGTCTAATTAATTCCGAACTCGCTGGATATACTCACACTTCACAGCGTAGTGTGTTTCTCTTTCCATCCACTGACCAAGCCTTTCACTGCAGACGGCGCAAGTAGTCATGGAAACAGTGGATAATGTCATGGAGATGAATGAGTCGGTCTTAGTTAAAAGCCAAAGGCAAGACAGAGCGTCAACAAAGTAAGTTTGTTCTCACAGTTTGCGCTTCGTAAAATTCTAACCTGGGATTCTAACCTGGTCATTAACGTGTGTGTCTCTTCTGTTTTCAGTCTCAAATACGTGTATCCCATGTAGCTGCACGGCATCTCTTGGTTTTGCCATAGCTTATATTAACCCTTGGAGTCCTGAGAGTGCTTTTATAAAAACTGACCGAGATAACCTAGCTTCTCAGTACATAGCAAAAGTACAAACTGCGACCACTTAAAACAATCCATTGAAAGCTCTTGATGAGTACGAGGGCGGATAAGTACCTAAAATTTTATGGCCCAACGTACGTCCTCAATTCTTGGCTTTTTGGACGAAAACCTTGTCTAGGTATGGCCTGAAAAGTTGGCTTTTCGACAAAATGCGCAAAAAAAATAGATTAGTCGGTACTAAAAGGAACACTCTAATTTGAAGAATTAATTAAATGCTTGCTTCCTCGTGTATGTCACAAAATTTGGCTTTTTTAGCAGTCACGTTTTTTCTTTATAATCAAAATTTTTTCACATTTCTTGGTAGGTTTGTGAAGGTAATAGACACAATTGCAGAAAATCTTCCTTTGCGGCCCGGCCAATCATCGCGCTTGCTTACGACCCCCAATATCGTTATTAAGTCCAACAAAGTCGATATTGCCTCGTTTTCCGGGTTATCGATGGCTGTAACATCAACTTCAAAGGATGACAAGAAAACAAATAGAGACCATATTGTCACAAGTTATCCGGCGTCTGGAGAGGTTCAAACGGCTATTTCTCTACCCAAGAATCTCTTCGCCAATCAACAGAGTGCTAGTGTGAACAGTTCAACACGAAAAGTTGGCTTCGCTGTCTTCCAAAACGCCAAATTCTTTCAGTCAATCGATGCGAACAGTCGTAGCTGGTCGATAAACAGTCGTATTGTGTCGGGTAGTGTTCGGGGTATGGAAATACGCAATTTATCCGCCCCAGGCGTGGAGATGAGTTTCCTACCGCTGGATGCCGCCGGGACGAGAGGAGGACCAGTTTGCGTGTACTGGGATTTTAGCGCTTTAGGTATGTGACGTCACGCCAGGACAGAGCTTTGGAAATAACAATAACAACAATAGAGCGGATTTCGCATGAGTGTCGAAAAAGTCATGTTTTGTCTTTGTAATGTCTTTACTCTGTGATTCCATTGGTTCATCAATTTACTTCCAGCGAATCACGAAAGGAAGAAATAACACTATTGTTTCTTAGCCAATCACGTTTCAGAGTAATGACAAGACAACACGTACGTGCGCGCGTGCACTTCATTTTGGCGCCACAACCTTGCGACACGCGCCATTTTTCTGCCATTTTACAGTCACCTCATTGGCTGAATGTACTGCTGAATCTAATGTATTGTATTGTCTTTGCTTTTGGTTATTTGACACTCATGCGAAACTTGCTCTAACAATAACAGTGACAGTGAAAGTGACAGTGACAGTGACAATGACAATGACAATGACAATGACAATGACAATGACAATAACAGCAGCAACAGCGATTTGACAAACAACAACCTGGTTTGCGTGTAGTCTGTGGTGTTAGAGCATATTTTATAATTCTACCGTTAGTATT
>JANVCK010219938.1:0-18233 GCA_026546655.1 Epizoanthus illoricatus | reverse complement strand
CCTCCTCCGGAACCAGACAATATCAAAGTGAAGCCCATAACTAAATCAAATCAAATCAAATCTTTATTTCATACTTTTACACATACAGAAATCAGTACAAAAATAAAACTAATAACATATTTGTATGGGGGTCACCTGGAATAACTAAGAAGCTAATCGTGCCAGGTGCCTCGGGCCAGGATGGATATACTGTACATTCTTATATGCACTGAGTATTTAGATCACAAATTGGCGTTAACTATCGAGGAAAACTTGCACGTAAAATGCTAGAAATAGCATTCCAGAACCTCTGTAGCCAGAGAATTCAAATGTCTAGCCGGTGGAGCATGCCACCACACTCCCGAGAAGCTAACTTCAGTTCTGCGCTCATTCTATCATAAACTACACTGCACCCCCTACAAAATGCACAAAAATTGGTCTTGACTGGTCCTACCAAATAACTAACGAGAATATAGCAAGTTTGTCGCTCCGATAACTATTAAGTGCATGTAGAGTACCAGCAACATCGTAATTGTTATGTACGGGGAATTAGAAACCTCCCATTGAATTTCAAATATCATGTGAAACGGCGAGGGCTTGTTTATTTATTTTCATGGCTTTAATTTTCACGGCTTATTGGAGGGGCGCTTGTATGTTAAACAGGGTAGCGAAGAGGGGCTATCGATCACGAAATTCTGCTAATTTACGAAAAGCAAAATTCACATTTCACGGCTAAAATCTGACCTGTTTTCACGATTCACGTCTCCATTTTTGCTCTGTTCACGGATCACGCGTAACCTCTGTAGCACGCTGGTGTTATTGCGGGGGTGACAAGTCTAACAAAGGCTGCTTGAGCTGTAGCATCTTCCCGAACGTTTTATCCAACAAACTTTTCCCAACAAGAATAAAACTTTTTCCCGAAAATTTGATTAAGAATCGAACTTTTTTCCCGAAAATTTGATCAGTAGTTCCAGATTCCCAACATTTTTTCAAGAAATTCCCCGGCGAAAAAAATAGATGACATTCCCGGTCCGAAACAGCCATTGTTAGACTCGTCCGTTCCCGGGTAATAGACAACGATTCGACTCTTGAGTTCGTCTTTCTTTATACGATAAAGCTTCAGTCGAAGGCGCCAGTCCTATTGAGTTATTCCACATGTTGGAGGAGAAGCCTTTAGGTTTCACGAATATCGCAAGCTCTTACTTTTGTACACCTAAAGAATTTAATATAACCAAGATAATAATTTATTTGGAGGAAGATTATAGATCACGTTATCGGGCCATCATCTGAGAAAATTTCTCGGCCATTCTCAACGGCTCATTATCCAGTAGATTCTAGTTTAACATTCTGAAAACATATCGCATATCGCAAACTTTCAATTCGCATCAGCGGAAAGAAAATCTCTGAGTACTACTTTCTGTTGTAGTTCTTCGTTATTGATATGTTTTCGAAAAACATCCTTATTAGACTAAATCGCCACGGGTATTCGTGTAGGTGTTCCATGATACATATTACAAAAACAAACATACGCCAAAAGTTCGACTTCAATAACAAATTGAAAAGTGTAAAACATAACATTAAACAAACCGGGTGTGTTTGAAGTAGGCCACTCTGTTAGGAAGACTCTTTAAGATTGTTTTTTATTCTATGCGCTGTACTTTCAAGTTACAACATGTTTCCACACACAAGTTTAAATCATGTTTGTAAACACTAAGATTTGTCTTGGATATACTGATCTGCCCGGGCTGAGTAAGGAAAAGTGAAAATGCAAGTTTTAATTTTCGGGAACATTTTGGAGCTACCTAAAAAGCCAAAATGTGGCCCCATGGAAATTTCTTTTGTAGAATTTATTGTAATACAAATCCTTCACATTAAAAAATTAGACAACCAACAAAAAACTGACCGACAATAGGCCGATAGAGTTTTCTGAAGGGGGGAAGTTGTAGAGTGCATCTTATGATATTTTACAAAGCAAATTTTTTGCCAAGAATATTTTGAAAACTTGACAAACTAACAATTCGCAAGTAGATTGCTTACGTTATTTAAAGTGAGAGACAACTTCGACAAAAACATAGAAAGTAATTTGCTCAACACAATTTACAAGTATGGTATTGACAAATTCTCATTGCTCAGCTTCAATAACTACAGGACTGGCTGCTACGTTTTTCCCATGAAATTCTTAGTTTGTCGCTATGCTACATTTGTTATGCAGATGAACTGGTCTTTGTGTGGGACAGATCAAAAGACAAGAGCAAAGGTCGAGAAAGCACCTATATTTGACATTGTTTACTCTATGAGTTAGTCGTGTCTTTGTCCGTGTATTACTTTGATCCACTTTGATTGAATCAGTTTGGCTCTAAAGACTAAACAGACAAAACATTCGCAGGTCGATTTTAAATGATTTTTATCCTTCCGATGTAGCAAATATGCAGTTTTAGTGTCCAAAATTATACAGGGTAACAATTTGAACAATTTGACAACAAAGCTAAAGTATAGTGGCTGTGTATTCGCTTACATTAAGTAAACAGTGATCCCAGCTCTCGAAATTTTCCCACGCGAAAATTTGCCTTTGGTAAATACATGCCACTTAAAGCACGATTGCTCCTTCTATTAAACGTTTACAACAGAGTTTAACGCATTGAAGTCTTCATCCGTGAGAAATTGAGGAACTTGCATGTACATGACAGAAACCGAAAAGGAAAGAACCTTTTAACACATTCCTTGAATACTTTTAGAACGCTAAAATGATTCCTTTCTAGTCACTTTCTTTGACAATCTCGCAGTTCTTTTCATTTTGAAAAAAGGACAAACAGACGAAAAGCGAAAGTTTCTCTGAGTGTGAAAAGTAAAATTCCTATGTCCTTTTTTAATTTCGGGCTAAGTCTGGAAAGGTGACATTTACTGTTAGTCTGTACTGATATACATAAAAATAGAACACGACAATTCTGCCGTTTCAAACTGGGTGTTGAAAAAAAAATTAAAAACCAAATAACTTGGTTGGGATAAAAGAACTAACGAGACGGTGAGATTCTTCTGTCATGCCATTAAAATAAGTTATATAAAGTCGATTTGACGTCTTCTATTTCCTTCGTTGGCTCTCTTAAAAGACTTAAAATGACATAAGATAGTAGTAGACAGTTGGGCCATCCTGTGTCTGGTCAGTATAAGATTATAATTTATATAGAATCTAAAAAGAAGCCAGATTTTCCATTCGAAAGGAAGGACATTTTTCTCTTTTGACGGATCAGTGAAGAACCAAACTTTGAATTGCTTTTTGTACAAAATATAGTAATTACAGTGTTTCGATTCTGTTAAAAGCTTATTTCTCATATAGCTTTTATTAAAATCAGCTGCGGATTTTCTTCTGTGGAGCACGCTTAATTTTGCCAACAACTTTTCTCTAAACAATTTCTGATTACTTTATTAGCGAATGCGGACCGGAAATTGAAACAGAATAATCAATTGCTGACACGCTCACGGAAATGGGAGGTTATTAAAGAAGAAAAGGAAAGTCGAACCTAACCCTGCGGCAGTCCTGTGAAACGCGATCTCTGCCGGAGATTGACAGTAATCGCTTCTTGTACGCCAGCACGAGGAGCATGCGGTGAAAGAATTTGAAATGTTTGTGTGCACACGTGTAAAGAGGTATTATTCTAAATCCTAATATCATCTCACGAGCTAGGCACGTCTCTTGCCCATCTTGCCGGGACTCCCGACCATTTGAGGTCTGCCTTTTAGGAAGGAAACGTTTTGTCACAGTCCAAATATTATAGAGTTAGTGCCAGAGGACAGATTCTTGACCTCCAAGACCTTTCTTTGTCTTTGTCTAATACCTTTGATAATTGCTTAGTTTGATATCATGTCAAACGGTTGGTTTTCCTGGGTTATTGATACGCCAATACGAGCACATGTACACGCAGTTACGTGGGTACGCACTTGCTAAAGACAGGGCGGAATCTGCGGTCGGGTGTTCTGTGCACTAATGACCTCAAGACCTAACAATTTGAAGTGATGATGTTACGAAATTGGTTCATTGTATTACAGACTTCCAAATCTTCTGAACTGAAAACTACTTGTCCATTTACGGATTAGGCCCACGAAATCCTGACTCGAAAAGGCACGGATTAATAACACTGTCACTGAAGATTCTTCACACAATCAGACAATGGCTATTTTTGGAAAGATTATTTTTTGGGATAAAAAAGAATAATTCTGAATTGTTCATCCTTTCGGAGAAATTATATGAGAGCAGGTAGTGAAAACCTAAAGATAATCAGATGGGAATGTCATTTAGACATAACAGAAATCGCACTTCATCCGTTTATGGTAAAAATAATGCATTTTAGCGATCGCTCCTGAAATGGACCCAACTCGAAAATGCGTCAAGCTTGTTAGATAACATCTGCGCATCTTTCAATCAGTCACTCAGCGAATCAGCGGTGGTGAAGGCAAGTTATGGAAATCCTACAGTTCCATTATCAGAAGTGATAAGATCCTATCACGCCCCCTCTCAGCACGTCAAATTCACTAATCAACTGAACACAGATATGTACCATAGCCTCTGCCGCAGATATTTACAATCAAACCGCATTTACTTCATATATTCTTCCATTAGGCCCGAATGACGGTGGAGCGTAATTTCCCGATACGCTAATAAACAGTTGGTGCTCAGAATTACTTGGTTATGTTTTTGTTGTGTGACAATACACAATCTGACTTTGTTTGAGTTGTTTTCCTTCACAAAGAAACTGTTAATACAACAATAATTCTGATACTGTTTGCGTGTGTTGTTTCAGGGTTTTCCCTGTGAAGTGGAAAATTCGAACGCAAATTTCGAACAGAATTTGCGCACTGAAACATCCCTGAAAAGCTGCTCCTCAGTTTGTACCAGTGCGTACTCGAGCTGCTTTCCATGTGTGAAAGATATAAATGTGGTTTTCTGATTTTACCATATGGCGTGAGGAACGTCCAGGAACTATCCCTTAGCTTTTAATATTCATATTAAACCTACTAGATCTACTAATAACTGAAATATTTTCCAACTGGCACGATTTCCATGACTAGCAAATTTTTTAGTATTGTAATGGATAATTTGTTAAGTATCTTACACGCCTGGTATTTCACTTGCGGCTGTGCGCCGTTAGAAAAATGCTACGGAATTTTGACACTGAGGGATACACTCCGCTAAAGCTTTTTCTTTACGACAATGAGAACTCCGTTGAAATGGTGTTGACAGGCAATTTTGTCCCATTGGTGGCCCGAGTGTCTGTTAGTGGAACTATAACCCGCCCAGAGATGTGTAATAGAACCTTGTGCACTGTGTGTGGGCCGTGATACAAGGGAGTGAATTCCTATTGGTTAATCGCGCTAATTGCATCAGAGTAATTGGAGTAACTTGGATCATGAAGTGACAATCACGTTTAGGACTTATTACAGTGTGTATTGTGGCCGCGTGACTCGTACGGTGAACATCACAACTCTTATCAACCGTCCCAAATAGAAAAAGTACAGTACAGAGAGGCAACAGGACATACAGATAAACTAGTCGGCTGGCAAGGTGCAAGTAATGCTGTATGATACCAGACCAACAGTTAACATGTCGATGTATCCGTATCAACCAAACGGAACAGCTTGTAACTCGACAAACAATATGATTCCTCCAATCTATGGAAATCAGGGATATGATTATTACAGACCCAATACTTCGCCTTATTCGTCAGTCCATTTTCCTGTATACGGGCAATACCAGCAGAGACAAGATGCAAGAGGACTATATCCACCAATTCCACGAGCGCAACATCCGCCAAGAGAGATGGTTAAACCTCCATACTCATACATCGCATTGATCGCCATGAGTATTCAAAGCGCTCCAGAGAAGAAGATCACATTGAGTGGAATTTATCAGTTTATAATGGATAGGTTTCCATACTACCGGGAGAACAAACAAGGCTGGCAGAACTCCATTCGCCACAATCTCTCACTCAATGAATGCTTCGTAAAAGTGCCGCGAGACGACAAGAAACCTGGCAAGGGAAGTTACTGGACTTTAGATCCCGATAGCTTGAACATGTTTGAGAACGGCAGCTATTTGCGGAGAAGAAAGCGCTTCAGAAAGAAAGATGTTGTGAAGGAGAAAGAACAACAACAAAATCAGCAACAAGATGAGGGGAGCGCACAAGACCAAAAGTCGACAACAACTTCCGCACAATCATCAACAAACAGCGCAGAGGCTGCGACCACAGCTTCCGTTGCCTCAGAGAAAGATAAAGAAAGTCTCTCCGCGGGCACACAAACTCAGCATGGTAACAATACGTCGTCTGAAGAAACAGCAAACTCGCCTGCGAAAGCACGAGAAGTTGCAATGACCAAGCAAAGTACCGTGGCTGGCTTTCAGGTCAAGCGTGAGCCGTGTATGGTGAGTGGCGCAGATTCTGAGATAACTGCTCCAAGACCAGTCGAGATGCAACAAGAAACCGGCCGTACAACTCCGCAGTCTTTTCCTTCTTGTTCCATGTACGACAGCACGTATAACTACGCTTACACCTCGTATCCTGTAAGCCAGCAGCCCAGTTATGGAGCCAGCCAGTATGGGTGTAACTCGCCCTCATACACGAATGCCAATCTTTCAAGTAACAGAGCTTCTGTGCCGAGGTACAGCCCCCACTTAGTAACAGATCCACAGGCCATACCTCAAGGCAGATACTCTCCTCAACTGAGCCACTATGTACAGCAAGCCGGCCCACATCAGATGAACACAGAACAAAGCCCACGCCAACAGCAGCCCCAGTATAACCAGAACGATTTTGAAACTCAGAGAACTGCGTGGTATCCTAGCCCGCACCAGAATACGACAAACACCTCCGCGCCGTATGGAGGCGAAACAACACCCAGTTCTGCAACAAGTGGAACCCATAGCGGCTTTCCTAATGTGAGGGAGATGTTTGAGTCTCAGAGGTTGATCGTCCCACCAGCCGCCGCAGCGCAAGGAGGCAGTAGAGTTGTAACACCGAACCAAGGTCAGTTTGGAGCTACTAGTGCCCCATATCATACCAACCATCCGGCTTCTGGACCAGTATTTTAAAGTATTGATGCACTTTGTGTGTTACATGTTTTGATTAACACAAAACTGTGAACTTCAAACAATTTCCTTCATTATTCTAATCAACTGTCCCACAGGCTCGAGCAGCTGGTGTCAAGTCTCCAGTTGCGAGAGACAAAAGTTGTAAATTTTTTGATAGAGTTTGCCGAAAAAATATTCAAAGATAGAATTAACGTCGTCAGTTTGCCTCATCTAGTTGTGTCTCTAACATATTACAAAACGTTTTTCAGGCTAAAACAGTGATGCAACTTCACAGCATGCACGCGATACCCAAAATCTGTGCAAATATTTTTCGAACTCTTTGTAGTTTTTCTGTATAAAACCGCAAGCAGTTACTTTAGGAATATCTTAAACGCAAAATGTTTGCTTTTGAGCTCGTTTAAATAGCAACAAAGCAAGTATAATGTAAGAACTTTACTCAGCGTGGTTTGTCTAACTGTGTCTCGTGCCAGGTGACAGCATGTCTCCGTTCCACAACTTGCTAAAGTAGTAAAAAAAAGCTGTGAAAGAGTAAAGCTTCTCTGTGGTACATTCTGAGGATTTGAGACAACTCACGATTTTTAGACACGCAACTTATGTTTTGGCGTTTTCGAAGTCCAGTAGCAGAATTTCAGAGTCGGTTTTTAGACAGATGTAGAGATCTATTAGGGTAGTGTATTGCCACTGAGCCTGAGCTTGTAGCTTAAGTTCCACTATTGCCTAGTAGGAGAAAAGTTTGTGCTATGATTTGATTAATTATAACCTTAATTACTCTGTAGTAACATGCAACAGAAAGGGCTTGTAGATTAATGTGCACATTAAGAGGTCATTGAGAGTTTTGTCAATATTTTCCTGATCGTTTTGCTATTTTTCCAAAAGCTTTCCTTCACGATGAAAACTTAATTTGACCTAGAAATTAGCTAGATATAGTTTGGTGAACATGCAGCCATCGATTCTGATTAGTTTCTTCTCGCTGTCCATATCTGAGTTTGCTAATGCGATTTTCACATCATTCACACTTCGGACTAGCGTATTAACAGACGTTGTAAACGTAATTTGTGCAATAAAAGTCAGTTAAGATCAAATTTACTTTGGTTTATTGCTTCTACAATCAATGTTGCTTTGCTGTTGAACAAGCGAATGTCTGGGGATTAACTCGTCAATCACACGGAGCACGTCCTAAATCCGAGTCAGTTCAGATCTTTAAGTGTGTTTATAACGTTTCACATTGGTTCCGTTTACTTGCAAGTTTTTGTTTTTTGGCTCTATGTTGTTTTCTGCTGCGAATATTCTTTGACATTTTACTATTTGAAAGAGTGTTTTGCACAACTTATTAACCAGCCTGAACACGAACATGACTGAATTTAAAGAAGGTATTATGGGCTTAAAACCAGTAAGATCCATTTATGAGTTTCATCTCGACCATAATCCTTCGAATCTTTGTCCTTTATTGCATGCAAGCAACAGGAAAAGACAAATCCATTGCCAGCCACTCAGACCCTCTGACAAGCTTTAGAGAGTAATTTCTGTCAGAGGAATGTACACAAAATGTTCCAGCGCGCATCAGGCACGATGCAGTCCCGTGACGAAGGGGGAGTAGGTGTTGGCTGAATGAGGGTGTTGTATAATGACACGCGCTACTTAGTCCTTGGCTTGATAAGACACTGTAACTTTCAACAAGCTACCCTGGTGATCGATAAGCGTTTTAATAACGATGCTGCTCTACTTTAGGCCTCAAACCGCAAAATGCATAGGCGTTTCCATGGCTTGCTGGATCCATAACTCTCTGCCATGCATGAAATCAATAGATATATAAAGTATAGCCTTTTTTGCCATCAAGTTGTTTTAGTGTATCTTGCGCTCCGGCTTGGTGAGCAGATAAGAGCCATTATAGCGATTAGTTTATCTCTTACCACACAGGCCGCTTGCAAAAGCGCAAATCGAGCTGAGTGATATTTTAAGACTTTTTCGTTCTGTACGATTTCGAAACTAGCTTGATTCAATGCGAGAGAAAATCCAAGATAGCACTTGCTCTGTGCTTCTGCACCGACCCTCAAAACACAAGAAATTGAAACATTTACCTTAAGTTTTTATGGCACAGATTTAATTTCGCTCGATCAAATACATTAATCCTTTTGTTTTATTCTGAGGACAGAAGATAATTGACCAAGATACAGTAGATGACAGGAATACTGTTATGTCCCTTTACACGAAAATGCATTTCGAAAATATTTTGGCTTTTGCAAAAGAAAATTTAATTTCAACACCAAAATCTGTAGGATTTAGCTGTCAAAACTCGAAACAAATCTACTAAAATATATCATTGACCCTGTAGCATAAAATATCACATTGAAAATTCTGTTGTTTATAGATATTTGAGAAATTTTGATGACCAAATTAGCAGTAATTTTCCTAGGAAAGGTTTTAAAGTGTAAAATATTAACAATATTGAATACAAACTAAACTAAGAAAACATAAACTTTCTCAATCCCGTCAAGGGCACTGAGATTCCATTGCCATTTTAAGCTTTTATAGTATAACATACTTTGTATGGTTTGTCATCCAAATAAGTCAAAATGATTTTCACTGATTACATCCAATCGTCTCCTTTCCACCTGAACAGTTTGGAATGAAAACCGAGCCTGTAAATTCAGCAAACAATCTTGGAACAGGTCTATGGCAAATGTACAGCCCGAGCAGCCATGAACTACCTCCCAATGTCCTTTGTAGCACAGTTCCTGAGAGAAAAGCCTTCTTTTTCTAATCCACTGGCGCGACTTGAAATCCCGGCTGAGTCTCATCAGTTTATTCTCATTCCTTTTCTTAATCTGATTCCTTACAATAAATTCCTTTTACTTCTATTTTTGCACGCACGTGATTTTCGATTTATGCTTCCCTCAACTTTCTTCCATTGTTTCGTTATATACAAGAGAAAAGTATTAAATAAATTGTTGCATTATGGTTGCTTGATATCCCTATCCTATATATCAACGTACCTGTAAAACTAGCTCTTTATCGTGTACAATATAAAAAAGTTGATAAGTTTGCCACGAAGGATAACGTCAAGTATGTGGGGTTCCGAAGACTTTAGTAGCATTGTGGTCTATTGACGAATTAATCACACTCGGCCTAGTCGCCCACCACAGGTCATAGATGGCATGTATCACGAAAGAATCCTGTCTGGCATGCGCATGCAACACCTTATACACTTCTGTTCCGAACTATTGTCACTTTTTGCATAACAGAGAAAGGAGAGTGCATGTCAAGAAACTAACTAAGACTTCTAAGCCGGAGACACTGAGGTGATTAAAAGTACTTTTATAGTGTAGAGAGGACTAAAATGACAATATTCCTGTTCCTCAATCTCGATGAATAGTCACGCATGTATATTTTATTATAATTCGGTTGCTGCTACTAGTCCGTGCAAGAGGATCTGGGATCTGAAAGATTTTTTGTAGCTTTTACATAACAATTTACGAAAACAATGAAGTAAATAACTATCAAAAACTCGAAACAAATAACATTTATTTAATGTATCATTCAAAATTTATATTTAATGGAAAATCTAAAATCTGCTGTGTGTTATCAGTTTAAGTAACAAGCTGGGTGTTCTTTATATGAGGCTTGTCTCAGTCAAGAGATTGCTTCCTGAGATGGTTAGAACAGTTTTGTTCAGTTCTTGGAGGTTTTCCCGCTTTTGCGGGAAAATATAACACGGCTGCATTAATGATTTCAGTTTGTGTTAAGAACAGTCACAAAACTGTGAATCCGTGCTACTGATTAAATAATTACATGAACAAGTTGAACAACACACAGTTTCATCATGCGTATGATAAACTGGACGCCCTTTTAAATATTTCAAATTTCCTTTTAAGTTTTAGTTTATACATTTTATTTTATATTAAAGGATTATGACTCAAAGGAGTCGTTTCCTAACAATACAATAATATATATATATAACGTTCTAGAATGAGTCTAGAATGTTGATGATACACGAGTATAACTGATTCATTGGTCTCTGCAAGTATTAAAATCGGGTCAGTGTTTGAGTTGAAGAAATTTCTTCAGCAGTATATCAATAGCCAAATACTTATACCTCATCTCTACGTCGAAACATTTAACATACTCTTTACGACGTTGTGTTTCCTCTTATTTACAAATCAAAACACACAACAGTAGTTAAGTTGGCATCTTGCAGTTCATTTGATGCTGATAATGTTTACAATATTTTTGAAAATGGTGGAAAGCTATTCTGCGACGAGGACGAGTGCACTTCTCAAGGTGCAACTGCGCAATTTGGTCTCCACACAGCTGTGAATTCGATTTGTCCAACATGTTCTATACAGATTGTTGTCAACTTCTTCCTTCATGAAATAAAAAAGCCAGAGTATCATTTAGAAACCGCAGAGGGATTGCGACCCCGGATTGCGACTAATTCAATGCTAATTGACCAGAAATCTCCCAATTTTGGAACCAGTCCAATAAGAAACCCTGAATACCATTTTAAAGCCTCTCTCGGCGACTAGAAATCTTTGATCTTAATAATTTCTTACATTAATCGATTCAACATACAGAACTGTTCAGGCAAAAATAGTGCTATACTTCGTTGGGAACTAGAGAGTGCGTATAGTCCCTGCTAGTGTGAATTATTATAATGATACAACTGCTTTAGTAACTAGTAACTGGCTACTTCCTAACTAGTTCGAGTGTTTGCTTTTTAAAAATGTAACAGAATAAGATAGCAGACGTGATTAAAAGGTTGCTATGGATATAAAAGCTGCATCTATTGAAATGTGTAGTCTGTTTTACTTTCGAAAGTGCACAAATCGAAAGAGCACGATTCTTGCGATCATGCAGGAGATGTATCATGCTCTTACGAGCGAGACCCCCCGCTTCTTTCAACAGCAATCAAGCACTTCCACAAACATTGAGTAATGTCAACCTTGTTTTATTCTACGGATCAACTAGTTTACAAACAAACCAAGCTCCCAGAATCTCCCTAAATCTAGATACAATGAAACTAAAGTAAACACAACTGTGAAACGCACTAGAATACTCGGAGTGGAACAGTTTCAGTTCCATTTCTCGAGTGGCGGAGTTCTTCGAGTATTAGTAATGCACAGTATAAACTGAGTCTTTCCTGTTATTGAGTATAACAAAAAGTGAAGTTGGCTGATAGCCGGCATATAGAATGCTTGTTTTCGAATTCAACAGAGCAATGACGCTGCGAAGAACCGAAAGGAACGCTACTGCATAAACCGGACATGCTTTGACTTTGTGAGTTGCGACATGACATGTACTGAAATTGCACTTTGTCTTTGAACATGGAGTTGCATGGTCCAAAGTACTAGCGACATTGGATGGCCTTTGTAACCTCAAACTCCCTGTAAAGTTGAGTTAATCGATGCTCAAAATGCCATAATGTTCATATAATTTTCCTATAAAAGCTCATTGCTATATCGATGATGATGCTACGGAGCGGATCATTGAATTCTCCATCAAAACGTGCCATAATAATAATTGCTGGAAAATGGGTTCATTACTCGCGCTCAAGAAACAAAACGAACTGCTGTTCATAAAAACTTGCACACCAGACAATTCGATATGTCTACATATAATACTAGTTGAATCAAGCCGCTCGATAAGTCGAGTTTGGGACACGTCTGAACTAGTAGTAGGAACCCAGTCGTAAAAACTTATGATAAAACCAGAGATAATTTTTAAACCAGTTATCGAAAGCCCGTAACATAAACTTAATTTTACATTTTTGAACGGTGGAAGTCTTTGATGTTACTCATTTCTCACAATTAACAAGTTGGTTTGCGTCCAGTTTTGAATACGAGTTGAAGATTTCGCATTTAAAACAGTTTGGAGTTCAGAGGGAATCAAAGTAGGCCGCCATAGGTGACATCGGGCTATTGCACCTTCTATTCCAGTGGCAGTGTTTTGAATCATTAACTGGTTATGTAAGCTCATATAAGGACCAATAAATCTGACTATAGCTAAGACTAAAAGAGTCATATATTGTACCTCAGATAAGATTACATTTCACGCCATAATGCACTGAACCAGTTCTGGGGGTCGCATGCATGTATTCTACAAAAGATTCACTTACAACGCTTTGTTTACAAGAAACAAAAAATTCCTGTCCGGCCAAATATAAAACTGCCGTTAACTGACATTTATCCAAAGTTTCGAGAGACAATTCTGATGGAATTCAACAATGTGCAGCCATGCAGCCACCAAACTCCGGATCTACGAAACATTGCTTGAATCAAGCTTCCAAGCTCCGTGTCCGTGAGCAAGTTACATAAATAGGACTCCAATGAGGATTTGCCGTAAAACGTCAGTACCATAGTTTCAGCATGGAGCAACTCGATTCTGCGAGTACTGGAGTTGAATAAAGACAATAAAGAAAATTAACTTTGGTCAGTGCTGACAAGGAGACGTGAACGGCTTGTGCAATTTAGTTTTTAAAATAGCCATTAGTCTCAGCAGTAGTAACATCATTCTATTTATATAGCAAACAGTCCTCAAAGTGTTACAACAACAGAAACTCGCGTACACCTAGTAACCCTTTACTTTGTATTTTGACTAGAAAGTTTGTTGACTCGAAGTGTGCTTGAGAACACCTCTTCAAACTCAACGGGCTTCTTCAGAAGTTTCCTGTTTTTTCTACGAAGTCAGTTCTACACATCATTAGCGCTAAGATTTACAGCTGAAACAAGGCACTGTTAGTACAAGTTCACGACTCATGGAGGAAAGGGCTTGCTTTCCGAACATTGAACATTTGGACTGAAGATGAGAGGACGTCCTATAAATGCCGTATTTATTACAAGCAATAAATCATTTTGAGAATAATTTGGTATCTCGTAATCCCCTTCTGTGTTCTTAACTAATTTGATTTGACTAGAGTTTATCAGTCAGAGTATTACTGTTAAGCATCGTGCAATGCCACGACATACTACAAGATATGGCCCGGATTTGCACACGAGCGGGCTATAATAAACTGTCGGGCGTGTATTTGGTGTTAATTAATTATACTTGCGGTAATTACGTTTTGCTTCTGGTATAAACGGGCCATAAACACCTTTTTGGCCCGGAGAAATGTTCTTAGACCACATCTGGCCAAATCTGCGGTGGTCGAGGGATTGAAATTTTTTTGTTAATGTTTATAAAGATATCATGTTTGACGGTCAGAAATAACACACTTTATAGAGTTGCCAAGGCAAATCTTGACCGTGCTAGGTTAATTGATGTACCATGATTAACTCGTCAGATATCACTCAAAAATGGATAATTGCAAATACAAACGGGAGGTCATACATATTGCGGCTCAACGCATTGCAGTTTGCCTCTAAACATGCGCGCAATACTTAGCAGAACGCGCGCGCGGTGTTAATCAAGATCCCTGGAAAGACCGAAGTCGTTAATTTTGAGTCATTATCAGAGTTGTGAAAATTGATGTGCCGGCAATCTTATGCGTCACAGAATACCACGATTATAGGGGCAATTGCTCCTTGATGGACTGATAACTGGCTGACTGGGTGGGCATTACTTTTCGGTAATGCCCCACATGCACAACCGACAGCTTTTCAACTGAATACTCATATTTCTGGTACAGAGAATCCTACGACTGTGATCTTCTAACCTTGAGTACAACTTTTTCATAGTATCAATCCTGTTCTGTGTTTTCATAATTTGTGATCTTAATTGGCTGTTGCGAGCGCGAGTGTTTAGCACAGATTCTGGCCGCAGAGGTCAATTGAAAAAAGGTGTGTGAATGTGGCAAGATTACCAACCATTACCGCCCGGCATTTTCCTATCTATTAATTGGTCCTAGTGTGTCCAAGGAGCCGCCGCAGACATCAAAGAAACAATCAATTTTGGGTTGAAATGGTGACAAATTTCAGGATGGCAAAGAAAGGTCGTGATCCTTTTCGTTACAAAAATAATCAAAATCTGATTGAAAGCCCCAAATGGCCAGATATCGAGTAACTCGATGAAAGGCTCACTGGCACATCGGTGCTTGTGTTTGATCACCTTGTCTCAGTTGCACTCAATGCTCACGGGAAGAACTGCATTAACTTTCTATGAGAGTACACGTGGAAAAGAATACGTTATCCGATTGCAACTCTTCAAAGTAAGATACTTTTCAATAGTTATTTAACATGTCTCGCAGGTGGTCCACTTATGATTGCGTGGGTACAATTGTTCTTTCTTTGTGAGAGAATAATGTCCTTCTTGACGATCTTCAGTTTTCTCTTTCAAGTACAGAGAGCAAATCGGTTTGGCAGATCTTTGGCATTTTTCCAAAATCGTCCTAGATCAGCTCCAGACATCTGAAAAGGTTGAATTATTTTAAAATCTTTTATAGTCCAGAGGTGAGACACTTGATGAGTAGTACTATTAACCCTGTTTTAAAAACCGAAAGCGTGACATCGCTGAAATGAAGTTCTTGATGAGTACATTCTAATGGAGATACTGTATTAGTTTCTAATTCTGAATCAGTGGGCAAAACCCCCAAATGTAGCAATTAAAATGAAAGCTCTCGATGATTACATTCTAGTGATGGTATTAGTTTGTAATTCTGAATCAGCGAGCGAAAACCCAAAGTGTGGCTATTAATACAAATGAAAGCTATTAATGAGCATATTCTAATGGTGATATATATAGGTTGTAATGAACGAAACCAAAAGTTTAGCAATTTTAATGAAAGTTTCTGATGAGTAATTCTTTATATAGTTCTGTTTGTTTTAAAATCGTAATGCCACAGTTTGGAAAAATCACTGTTTTATCGGTACACAGATAAATATTTTAAGTCATGCTGAGTCGTTGATCAACCAAGACCAAAAAAGATTGGAAGCAGGACAAGGAACAATAAACAATGAAACAAATGGTTTTGTCCCATTTCTATGTAAGAGCAAGACATTTCCAAATAATTGTACATTTTTAAACAAAGCTCACAAATTATCATGGAAATGTATTCGCTCGTTCGGTGTTGCAGATCACTCCAGCTCCAGATGCCTATAGCTGCGGTGACAATGTTGAATAAATTAACTTGACAGATAATTTTAGGCCCGTTTCAAACGGTAGCACTTCTGTCGTGTCGAAATTCAAATACACCAAAGGTACCACACCGGCCAAGCGGAAAATCTTTTGTTTGAATTGAATTCGACACGACAGAAATGCGACCGTTTGTACGTATCTATTTTTATACAAATGTCGTTCCCTGAATTAGAATCCCAGGGTTTATAATACATGTATAATATATATAGCAAATTAGCTATTTAACTGTATGTCAAATCTATAGGTCTTTTGGCAATTAGTTTTGGAAAAATTTCTAAAATATCGAAATAAAATTTTGTAATTAAATGTTTGATCCTGTGAGTAAACGTAAAAACAAAAGCACATGCAGGTGTCTTACAAACGACAGAAAATTCCTATAATACCCCGTCCCCCCTCCTTCTACTCCAATATATGCCCATGCTTGAAGTTATGTATTGAGTTGTTGAGAACGTTACCCCAGCCAATCAGAATGCGTGTTATATCTGCTTTATTTTATAAACAATTTTATCGTCTCTTCAGGTTTTACATCAAATTATCCAAAAGTACTACGAGAGAACCTCCCTTTGTAGACTCAAATTCAGTAAGATCGTAGCATGCATACAAGCGCTTGCTACGCAGCCGAGTAAGATCACTCCACAATAACAATTATAATAATAATAAATTAACATTTATACAGCGCCAATTCTAAAAATTCAAAGAGTAGAACTGTCTGTATATACGTGTAAAGATGAAGGTTCATTGATCGTTATCAAATAAGATTTTGAAATAGTAAAAGAAGTCGTAATATACGCGTCTTTTATGTCTTTACTTAATAAAAAATTCGATAAATTTGTACGACGTTTCTAAGGGGGGTGGGGAGGGGGGTGGTGGTTCCCAGAGAAACATCGCCCTGACGTTCCTTGTGGAACTCTTCTTTTTCCCTCGTTTTTTCTTTCTTCTCCCTTCTCCCTTCCCTTTGCGATTGCTACGCAGGCTAATATCAAAACATGCCCAAGACGCAAGGTCTCCAGCCCAAAAAAAAAGCCTCCTGAACACTGAATACAGTATCACTTATAACCCACGGTAACTGGACTGGGATGGCTGGATTTATTCACAGGTATAGGAATAGGTGGTTTGCATGCGACATCAAGAAAAAACTTAAATCAAAAGTAGGGATCTTCTAAAGTTGTGCCTTTTATATGTTTTAGGGTTCTATTGTTCAAGTCCTTCTGCCAAATTTTGGGATGATGGGGTGTTTTGATTCAGAGTTATGGATGTTTGAATTTTTTCGCGGCGAACCTTTACTAAACTGCTTTAGTGTATCCCGCTGGCCCACCGGTGAGTCACGAAAGTCATCAAATTTGTCCCAGTTACAATATTTTGGCTTAATAAATCATCAAAAGTGAGTTTAAATTCGATCTGTAGCAAAACTAGGTAAGTTACACTGGAAATTTGGCTTTGCCAACAACATGGTACACCAACATGGCCGCCCCATACATATTTCTCTAAATCCGGCTCATGTTTGGCATGCCATATCTCAGCTAAGAAATACATTCTTGTTCCAAAATTTCGCAAAGTTGTGTACTTTTGCAGCCTCTACCAGCTCAGAACCATTGTAGTGACCCTGGTTAAAAACTGTATTCCTGTGAGGGCCCTGTGACATCAGTGCAAAACACCTATTAATAGAAGAAAATGGAACAAAACAGAACAGGACAAGAAAGAAGAGAAGAGAGGAGGCAGCAACGACAACGTTCGACAACAACGTTTATCTTTTCCAATCTTTTATAATAATTTACATACATAGTACTTGAAGTTAGATGCAAAAGAAGAGTAACAAAACCATCTGAAATTGTTTGTGATTATGAATTGTTTGGGTCAGGTCAAGTCCCACACACTGAATCAGTATGTACGTAACAAAGTAACATAGTAGTATATAAAAACATAGAGAATAGTCAAGTAATTACCTTTATATGTTTAAACTAATTTGGAACTGAGTAGTGCTTTGAAGATGAATCTTTTGTTGACCAAGAGAGAGAAGAGAAGAAAAAAGAAGAGAAGAGAAGAGACGAGAAGAGAAGAGAAGAGAAGAGAAGAGAAGAGAAGAGAAGAGAAGAGAAGAGAAGAGAAG
>JANVCK010219827.1:0-10407 GCA_026546655.1 Epizoanthus illoricatus | reverse complement strand
TGCACTGTGATTTCAAATGAACAGCACTTCTCTCGGCCAATCAGAATGGAGAAATTTTTGTTACTGTATGATTAGGTCAGAAACAGAGTTTTGAGTCAAGCCTTTTTACCGTAGTGCAAAAAAAAGATATCAAGTGAAACTTGAAAATGCTTTTGTCTTGGTTTTACAGGTACAAACAGTCATCTCTCTCTTTTACAACATTGTTGCTGTTATAAACTTATTGAAACATGAACTTAAATACAACATTGTGCACAAAACAAAACAAAACATATTTAAACATTTTCCGCCAAAACCTTAGCTGATTGGAAAAGACATAACATCAATGATGTATGAGCCAAACAGGGTACATAAGAGAACAAAATACTACGTACCATAACAATGCAGTCAGTGCAGTACCAGTCTCCCTCGGGAATCGTCTGAAGTTTGGGCTGCAATAACCAACACAAGGCAATGAATAAAGTGAAAAACATATGGAAAAAAGTGCATATAGCTCGACACCTTATCATACATACAATTATCTAAGAAACATATCCAAACTGGATCACTGTTTCAAGTATTATTCTCGCACTTCCATCCACACTGTACTCATGCACATTATTGGAAGCATCTACTACTGCCTGAGATTTCGAAATTGATGCACCATCACTGACCAAAATTGACTTACGACCATTACAGTAAAATGGCTGGGTGGAATCTGACACGTACCACTCTGCATGGGGTCTGCTACAGAACTCTATGATTGGAGAGGAACCTATTACAAAGCCGGGAAGAGTTTGCCACATGTTCAGTGAAGGTGGGTAGAGAATGGTTGCATGTACTCACCGTGCAACAGTACGTGTGGTAACCACGGTCGCAGCCATCACACAACAGCAGCAGTTCCTCGTTATCACCCTTGCGGCAAATCTGGCAGAACTATCCACACGAGAAAAAAGAAAGGTAAAAGCGTGAGGAATTCCTACACGAAGCAATGCATTGGGAAAATACGACAAGATAACTTGAGCCAACATCTACAGCGGACGAAATGTTCAGACCACACAAATTCTGTCAACTTTATGACTGGCCCACAACTCCCGGACAAGTTCACGCATTACAGAAATTTAGCACCACGTATGCCTGAAACGGCAAACGTGAATTTGAATTTTTACGAAGTATAAATAATTCTCGTTATGAAAATAAGTGGAAAATATCTCACGCCAACAACAAACGCGAACATGCTTACCTTAACGTACAAACGGCGAACGGCAAACGCGGGAAAATGTGGTCACGTGGTCATATTTGACGTTCGCGTCTCACGTATACATGGTGCTCAATCTCTCTATTATTTAGCCTATCTAAACACATAGTTAGGAATTGTTTACGCTAGAACTAATATTTGATTTGGATTTGTTAACATTTCTCGGTTCACGAAAATAAACAGTCCAAATTCAAGTGAGTTGTACCTGTCATGCAAACATCGAGAAATGTGTAAAGAAATGCTAAGGCTAGGGGAAGGCCTGGAACAATGTCAGTCTTTCAATAAAAAGTTCCCACATGTATGGTTTCTGAATTCAAAGTCTCCACTTGCAATTTTGGATAAGTTTTGTGCCTGAATTTATCAAATTTTCTCTGATCCACTAAAGCTACTGTGAACGGCTCTGTACATCTGGTAAATGATTCCAGATTGCTAGAATCTAGCATCTTTTGCCCTGGTATACAAGAGATCTCAATCACGTACCACTTTCATGATGGACTTGTCCCAGGCGATGCAATTCACCAGACGGTTCATACACAAAGCCAACTCTGCTGCTGACACTGCCGAGGCCACAGCTTCACGCCACAACTTCAGTGCTGGAGTTACTAACTGGTCAGCAGCACTGCCATAAAGAGAAATGAAAAGTTGGATAATAAGCTATGGCAAGCAGGGTTGACATAGCAAAACAATCCAAACTGAAAACCAAGCAATTGTTATAATTATTTAAGTCTCTATCTTTTTATTTTATTTTTTATTCTTCTTCTTCTTATTATTTAAATAATTTCCCTTTACTTCCTTAATTAAACAACTTTACACTTTGAATATAATTACTATTTACAACTCCATTGCATGTTACAGGTTTCGTTTTGATTTGATCTGTACACGTTTTGTTTCATTCAAAACTAAAAAAAGATTATATTTGTTTTTTATTGCAATATGTTTTTCAATCTCAAATTTATTAGTCACGCCTTGTAGAAAACATTCGAATTCAATATTTCCATCACTGACATAAGCAGAAAATATACAGAATTTAGCTATGATAATTAAATGATTAAGTAACACTTTTCTACTTCCCATTCTTGGTATACCATAGAGTATGTCTTTTGAAAGTGTATCCATTCTTGTGTTTTCGTTTTCCACCAAATTTTGAAGTTTTTCCAAATGTTTTGAACAACAATGCAGTTTATGAACAGGTGATGCAGGGTCTGCTTATCCATTTCAAGCACATTTCGGTGTCTTAATTTTATTTTGTTTAAGAAGGCATTTGTGGGTAAAATATTATGCAATATTTTGAATTAAAATGCTATCAATTTTCCTTCGAGAGTTACGGCATGCTTTATATGAGAAAATATTTTCTATCATCCAAGAGGTCACTGATTCTAAGAATACCGTTGTTAAACCACAATTTATATAACACTGGCTTGCCACCTATTTTTATCTCAACATTGTTCCAAATAACTTCTTTGGTAATTGTGTGGGCTTCAAGAATGATTTTCACAATGACATGTGCTCTTATTTCTTCCCAAAAGTGTAGCATATTGATATAAAATTGAGGTAAATTGTTCAAATTTAGTAGGTTTAGAGAGTACCTGGATTCTAGAAGTAACTTTCCTCCAAATTTATCAAATATACTAAACGGAATAGTTTTCCACGACGAAACACTTTCGTCTAGCAATCTTTTTATCCACATAATTTTTAATGTCTTGTTTTTTAGAATGAAATCTGGAGCTGCTAAACCTCGCTGCGATTATCACCGATTAGGGTTGCTCTTTTAAGTTTTGATGGTTTGTTTTCCCAAATAAATTTGTAAATAATGTCATTAATCCGCTGAGGGTAGTCCTTTGGTAATGGAAGAACAGAAGCAACGTGAATTAGTTGTGGAAAAGACTTTACAATTGTGATTCTTTCTAATAAGCGTTAGATTTCGTTGTTTCAAAAAGTTCAATATCTGTTCTAGTTTTGTTACGATCGCTAGAAAAATGTATTCCTGAGGAAAGTATCGGTTTGTCAGGCCATTTAATACCTAACGGTTTTGTTTTGCTATTTGTGAGCCATTCTAGCCATAAACTTCAGTTTTATTTTTCATTTATTCGCAATCCAGAGCATTCTCTATAACTGTTCTAATGAATCCTTGTAGTACTGCTGTTTATTCATTTCCTGTCATTTCATCATCACCTATTCCTCCATCACCAAAACAGTCTTAGGAGACTGGGATAGTTTAAAATGATGGCAATCAACTGAATGATGTAGAACGAAGTTTGATCTTTGTAGTCTTACCTGTCCGACTGCTGCGGCAGGGGATTATCTGTAATGACAAATTATACTACAGTCAATTAAACACCATAAGTTCTCAAGCTCTACTAGTCAGTACATCATTAATGATATCTTCTTGTTATACGATTAAGCATAATTTTCAAAAGGTGCATTTAAAAGAGATTCTTACAAAAAAATTCACATTTGATTTGGATCTTACTTTAAGGCTTCTTTTAATGGCGCCAACATCTTATCCAACATTCATCCAACATTTGTTGGGTCAAAATGTTGGGACTGTTGAAATGGTCCTCTCAACAATGTTGGGTCACGTTGGCCAATGTTGGATGAAGTTCGAATTCGTTCAAACTTTGATCCAACATGGACCCAACATTTCTTTTGTTCTGGGAAATATTGGGTCATGTTGGGACCGTTTGAACACCTGGCCCAACATTTGTAAGATTCAAGGCAAGCATTATGTAAAACGTTATTAAAAATGTTGGCATGATGCTGGCTTGATGTTGGAATGGTTCGACCAGCCCCCGTGCAATAAATGAATAATCATACAACATCGACCAACATGGCCCAACAAATGTTGGGTGAATGTTAGATCAAATGTTGACACCGTTTCAATGGCCCTTCAATAGTAGGAAATACGACAATCAACACTACGTGCCTTCCCATTGTGTTGTTAGGTTTTTAAAGTGCCTGTGCATTGTTATTTTATTACCAAGGCACAGACCAGAAAGTGGAAATAAAGTTCACTTGTCCACTTTGTGAACCTTCAGACACACTACCAATTACAAAAGATTCCCAAAGTTGATAAAAGTCTCCATCTTAAATGTTTAATTTACAGCAAAAACGCGAAACATTGTTTCTAGGTCAATTCTGTTTAGTGTACGAACCACTACACTGTGCTTGTAATACGTTTTCCTACCATAAACAGGAAACACCTGGGACCTCTCACCTGAGTGGGATGGGACCTCCCCTGGTGCTGATGCTGTACCAATGTTGGTAGGAATCTGCAGTTTTCTGTAAAGGAATGTAGTCAAATATTAAATCTTGTTCTAAATAAAAGACAACAATAAACTTCAACCCATGGCCAATGCCGATTAAAAAGCTCTGAAATGGTAACAACATCTAACATCAAATGTAAAAAATTCACTACAGCACTTACTCCAGTCGCAGCGGTGGTTTCAGGTAGCGCCTTTCTATACCTCGTTCCACTGAAGCCAAACGCGTAATTGCCGCAGCTAATGGGTTGCCCTCCTCAAAATCTCTGGAGTCTGAAGACAAGGTAAACAAATTTATAAAGTATTTTTTAACTACACATTCAGGAACAAGATGATAAAATTTGTATAAACCGGAGTATCTCAATTCACTTATCTTTTTTGTTTCCTTAACAATTACTCGTATTTCTTTTGTAATAATACCATTAATAACAATATCAATAAAATATTTGTACAGATTGATGCCTTTGGTGACACCACTATTATCAATGTGGACTAAGAAACAAATTAGTGTAGCTGTTGTCAGTATGTTAGGATGCAGAATGCACAATAGATGCTGCACTAGTGCCAAACAGGTCGCACCTTTCACCTTGTTTACGGTTCTTTCAGATACCAATTTGCTCTATACTGGATAGGGTTTTCTAGATTTATGAACCAATAACGGATTACTGAATCCCCCCAGAAACACATGTACATGTACACACGCACACACTGATATATCTCTAGTGCTGCTACACATACTAACCTTGCATTGTTACTAATATCTTACCTCCAATCTGGTTGTAGCTCATGAATCTTGAAGCTTTTGGATGAAGTTTCCACCCCTTACAAAATTATTAATAACAAAGTTGAGTTAAATCAAACAATGACTAATCGCCACAGAAAATACAAAATGTCTGGAAATTATTATAAATACCATAATCAACGTGTTGCATGAACAAAAGTTAACACAACTTGACAAACAATGGTGTATGTACACGTGTCTTCATCATTACATTACGAATAGCGGCTTTAGTCCCCCCTGGCAGAGCCTCAGGTCTCCAAGACAACCATTCCCCACATAAACATGCCCTTGGGTAGATGCGTGAAGATCAGTCTGGCAAATGGATCATGCATTCAACATTCAAGTTGACCAACCAACCTTAACTTGCAAACTTGCAGTAAAGACTCTTTCCTCTAGATCCTCCACCTCCCGCAGCATGCCTTTGTTGATGGCAAATGTCACCTCAGGAAACTGTCTGTCTTCAAACTGGCCCTTGGCCTGTGCCTCACAGTTCTGCTCTCGCTTCTGTTTACTGGCAGCCAGGGAACGCTCGTCATCGGAATCTTCATCAGAATCATCAGAATCATCCATTTCCTTCACACATGAGCTGTTTGCATACTCCGAGTACTTAAGCAAATTCTTCTGCAGCATCTTCTCACGGATTCCCCTGCAACGCAGTGGCAAGAACCCAATCAATATTAAATACAATAAAATTCTGAATATATGCCATCGGTTCATACTTTCTGAAACATTTTTTCTTGAACTTATTTTTGGGTCGACCACAGGGGGACAGGGTGGGATGGGGTGTTTTTATTTGAGAAACTTAAGGGTTGGGCTTACCAGTACAACTGGATGAGAACTTCCATCCAACGACGACTATGGTTCACACAATTTATATATGAATACCCTGAATATCTATGAGCAAAATTTAAAAAGCCATCATCATCACCATTCTCACTACTAAAGGGACAATTCTTTATTCCAGAACAGATAAGATTGGCAACAGGAACATTTCTTTCTGTTGAGAGTATTTCCTCTTCTCAATTTTTGCTTACATAATTTTTACACATAAACCTTTTCAATTCCAAACACCTTGAAGACCCGGACAAAGAAACCTTTGTCTCAAGCATTATCCACTACCAGGATCATGAATAACTACTGTCAAGATTAATTCGCATGTGGAATTTGCTACTAAGTTGTTCCAAGCTACTCTGGCTTAAGCTTTTAAATTATGAGCGTACAACAGTGAAGTCTTAGCATCACAACAGATGCAGTGTCTTCATTCTTCCAACAATAAACACGACACATAAATTCTCCTTACCATTCCCTATACATTTCTCACAAATTCAGGGTTCACACAACAACTTGGGAATGAAATCCACGACTTTCCATGGCGTTATATTACCTTCCATGACTTAAAACATGTGAGAGCAGCACGTAAGCACGGAAAAAGCACCTATACTTCACTATTTCAACCAAATTTACGTTTTTGACAAATATTTTGAACTTTTCTATAATTTACGGCTATTTTCCTAAATTTCATGACTTTTCCAGGCCTGAAAAAGGCATTTTCAAATTCCATGACTTTCCATGACTGCATCAACCCCGAAATTACGTTTGGAGAATGCAGGATATAGGAAGAAAAGTTGCAATTCACAGATGATCAGCTCCTGTATTTTCAACACACATCTGCTCAAAGTTATACCGATGCTGCAAGGACATATTTGACGTTCATATAACTGCTCAAGGCAAAATGGGTAACAAACGAACAATATAAAGAATCCAAGAAAAAAACACAATACTGGAAATTAAGCTTTACAGCAAACTTACCTTGAGTGTAACACCTTGGTGAGTTCCTTCAGCATGGACGGTTCAGTGATTCTCCACCAGCCGTATTGTAGTTCTAAAGGCAAAAAATAAACACATGACTGTAATGGTGCATGCTGCATTGTGCAATCTTCTCAGTAGCTTGCATGTCACTATTGCGTCACAGGTTATTACGTCACAGGTTATTACGTCAACATGCATGTTATGTTACATTTTCTTCAGTGGTGTTTTTCCTGCTAAAGGTTTGACTCGACGATTATATATTTTATTTTAATCTTGCTACCATATAAACAATGATATACAGCAACAAAGCTATTTATAGTTTCGCAGATGTCTGAACTTCCTGAAATACGGCTTGTTTGCATTTGTTTTCCCCCACTTTAATACCACAACGCAACACTAGCACAGATATGAAAGTCCAAAATCAAAGAAGCCTTCACAAATTTCTTTGCGAAAACAAATTAATATGTACAAAAAGAAGAATGTTTCTTTCATGAAGGCAAAAAAAATTTACTTTATGCACTTATTTCCTGAGTTTAAAAAATGTAAACAAATTGTGACCTAATAGTGAAATAGGGCAAACTGGGTGCCAAATTGCTGGATCACAGTACAATGGAACATCCTGTGCAATCAACTGTTGAATGACGGCAAAACAAATTACAACCATTACTGCCAGAGCGACTTGTTGTCAACAACTGAAGAGCTGGCTGCAAAAAATGGTTTCTGTGCTGGTACAAAAAGCTGTCTGATACGAAATATATACCCCTTTCAAGACCAGACTGGTGCAGCATCATGCCAGAACAAACATCAGGAGTATCAGAAAAAGCATTGCCTGAGAACAATCAGCTTTGTGTGAATAAGGCCTCACGTTTTGAACTCAAGGTTTTACTGAGATAAACTGTGCTATTCTTCTCTATCCATTGTTCTAAAATATAAACAAGCTGTGATATCAAAACAAAATAACGCGATTGAAAACTAATCAGATGAAGTTCACATTTAACCACGTGACTCACCTGGGGGGATCGGTGCTGGTTGCTGACGAAGTGACTCCAAGACTTGCTTCTTTAATTCCTCAAATGAAAGAGAGCTGGTTGTTGGGCCAGCTGTCGTGCAAGCTGGTGTAGCCATTGTTGTTTCTGGAGAAGTTCTTGATGCCGAGGATGTCAACATGCTTGGATCGGTCACTGAAACCATTTTATTGGTTCCACCAACCGACAGGGTGTGTCCCTGCAGTGCAGCGAGGGGTGAGCCAGAACCCAGAGCTGTGATCAGTTCATGGTGTAAGGTTGGGTTGGATGTCTTAGGTGGTCGTCCAGGGGGGCGTGTGATAGCCTGGGAATTTATGAAATCAAGATTGTGGTCCTTCTTGCTGTACGTTGGTACAAACCTGCCACTGTGTGGAGTGTGAGATAGTGTGAGTGAAGATTCATCACAGGGCATCCGTGGTACAACACTAAACCAACACTTGGATTGAGCAGTGGAAGATTTTTGCTTTACAAACACACTGACACCTGGAACTTGCGTTTTTGAACTACTCACACCAATTAAATTATCAATACTGGTGAAAAGAGATGAGGTCTCCTTGACACTGTCTACAGCCATATTATTGAGATTGTGTGGAGATTTTATTAAACAGTTTGTGTCTTTAGAACTACTTGTGCTGCAAACTTCATCTTTTAAACCAACCACTGGCGTACCACTATTTAACTTTGAATGTTTCACAGTCCCTAGGTCTCGTTGGTCAGGTCTGGGTAAGGCATCTGTCAATTTTTGAGCTGGTGATATCAGAGGTGTTGGTCGTAGTGGTGACCGCAAGGGGGATTTCATAACAGTTTCCTCCTTTACAGTTTTGTTCATAACACCATTCTGAGAACGAAAATCTCCATTTGTTAACACTTCTTTCATTTCAACATCTTCAAATTTCACAGGAGCATTTCCATTGTCAATATCCATCTTAACATCTACACTTCCTTCATAATTCGCTTGCTCTTCTTCTTTCTTCACATCCAATAGAATCTCCTTCTCTGCACTCTCCAGTCCTTCAACGTACACACCTCCAGCATGGGGAAGGATCCAGTGCCGCCTCTTGAACCGATCCTGACCCAGCGAAAGTGCCCTCAGAGAATGTGACGAATTAAACAACTTTGCTCTGAAAGATGAATGTTTCTGCAAAATCGAAAGAAGTGTTAAAACTGAAAGAGTGGTATATCTTCAATGCCTGTCTAAGTATACAATCTCCAAAACAATAGACTAGATTTTTTAACTTGCTTCTTATTCTTTTAAACTCCAGATACCACAATTAAATTCCCTTACCTGTCTCGGTCCATATAATTCTACAAAATTGCTTTAATAGGAGAATTCAGTAGTGTATAAATAAAAATTTGAGAGATGTGGAGGCCAAGTGTGTCAGACTCGAGATCCAATGGTCGAGGTGTATAAATGGTTACCTGGCGAATTGCTGGGGGTCAAACCTGACAAAATACTGGGACTGGGTAACCTTGTGATGGACTAGCATCCTATCCAGGGGGAGTGGTGATTAATTACCTCAGTTGCTTCATGCTGCAGAAACCAGAGTTGAGCACCAGCTCTGATAAGCCAATCTGACCTCTTCAATCCTTGACTGGAGCAGATTTTACTTTACTTTACTTTACTTTACTTATCAACAAAATTGTTGTTACAAACAATCAGTTCCTATTTTCTCCTACTGTACAAAGTTAGAATTGATACTGTGTGGGAGTAAAGGGTTTATGAACATCAGGTTAGATCTACAGGCTTTACAGCTACACATAATTACAGTTCCCATACTATACCCTACTTTGATCAGTTATCTCAATCATACCTTCTCTAGTTTCTTCAGTCTTTTCTCCAGTTCTTCATGAGTGGCGGGTTCTGTACCATCCTGAAATATGCAAAGCTATCAGTTAGAAACCTATGCTATCTGGCTGCATGTACCCATGCATACAGCTCAAGTCTGGGAGTACCACACCCTTGACCCCCTCCATGAAATCATAGCTCACATCTGTTCAGTGAATTTTATTGCTCAGCTAAAACTAAACGTAAATCTCAGCCTTCCCAAAATAATTTGAAGTAAGGTTGATAATTTGTGGGCATAGGCTAAAGATACAGGACTGGCAGAAGGTGTCTGACATTGGGGGCAGGGCATTAGGGGTTCTGACAGCATGTTCAGCCGCAAAATTTTGCAAAACTACACTCTCTGAAATGCCATTCCTACACTTTGGTAGTTTTTTTACATAACTTTTTGGTCTCAACCAGGGATTAATTTTTTCATAAATATGTACTTGGCCTGAGAATTGGAAAGGGGTGGG
>JANVCK010219716.1:0-10408 GCA_026546655.1 Epizoanthus illoricatus | reverse complement strand
GAAGAACAGGGGGGCCGACTTTTCTTCCTTTCTTTTTCTCCTCCCCCCTTCCTTTGCGCTTGCTACGCAGGCTACAATAAACTGCCACTGAACGGTGCATATAAATTTCTAACAAAAAATCAAATTATGGCGAATATAAGTGAACTCCAACGTTGAGTTCCATAAAACATATTCTCGCTCAGGTTAAACTGTTTCAGAGAAAGTTGTCTTCTCAAGAATACTTAACCCAATATTGTAACTCAAACGCTCGTATTCAAAGTATTCACATCATAATTCTCTGCACAAGTAAACCGGTAAACCGAGGATAATATTAACATTGTATCTCAAGCAACTCTTTTGCTTGCTTTTAGCGCTCTTTAAGTGCTCGACCGCTGTAGACTGCGATCCAGCCCTTTATCTTCCTGTTTTCAGGTTTAGGGCTCCAGGGCTCTGGCCCAAAACATTCAGGGCTTTAGGGCAAAAGAATTGGGGCTCTGGTGCTCCACAGAGGACTTAAGACAATGGTTCAGGGCTCCAAAGGAAAAATTGATTGAGGCTCTGACCCAAGACAATCAGGACTCCAGTTCTCCGGGGACGCCCCCCTTTGGGCCAAAAGTTATATATTAATGGCTGCGTGGTATATATGTTTGATGTGAGGGGAGGGGGAGGATTGGGAGCCTTGCTTGTGGATTTTCCTGCTCGTTTTTCTTGCTTCTGAGGAAAGGTAGAGACGGATCGCATTCTTATATAAGCCCTAGCCACTGGACCCTTGTTGTATTAAACTGCTGTATTTCGTTAGCTCTCTCAAAATGTTGTAGTGAACAAACAGATAGACGACGAAATGCACCCTCGAAGTACTTGGCCGAGCGAAAACGAGACAAGAAGACTGGTACGTCCCGCTTTTTATCGTGTTCGCTTGGCAGAACATTTGAGGGTCTGTTTCGCTCTAAGAAAATCGTAAGTAATTTCGTGATATACTTGTTTAGCATTCCGTATTTGCGGAAGTGCTAGATTCTTCGTCCACGTTCAACCTACAGTTAAGTATTCTAATGATAGCCTGCTTTAACTGAGGATTCATGAGACCGTATATTACACTGTTGAGCGCAAAATTTGCAAACAAGAAATAAGTAAAAGTTATATGGACGGACCGGGGTACTGTTACACCGACGGCATACACAATGGCACTGATTACGAATGGTATCAAGCAAACAACAAAAACGCAAAGAATCGCGAAAGTTGTAACTAAGATTTTGGACTCGGCTTCCTGTGCTCGCAAACACGCAGCTCTGTTCTTGAGAGAGCAAATCTGAACTCGATTCGCTTTCACAGCATTTAGTATTTTCAAATAACAGAAGCAAACTATGTAAGGTGCTGGCTGAGAAATGACAAGAAATGCGAGGTATGAAACGTTTTTCTCGGACATTTCAAGCGAGCACAATGCTGATTTGGGGTAAAAGATCATATTTCCCCAGCCGTATAAAGGTGGGCTGTAGATCACCATCGGCACGAGCCATGACAGTACCAGTAACAGATTGACCATTCTCTTGCTTTTGAAGATCTTTCGGTACAGCTTCATCTTCACAATCTTTAGATATCGGTTGACGGCGATTAGTAGAAGAGTGTTTAAAGAAGCGTTTATGAGGACAAACTTTGCGTATCCAAAGAAACTACACGTTAAACTGCCGAGGATCCAGTCTCCGTGGTCCAGCGCGGTGATCCATAGAGGCATCTCAATGATCGCCATAGCAAGGTCTGTATACGCAAGATTCTCAATAAAAGCATTTGTTGTAGTATCGAGGTTGTGGAATTTCTTGATGACAAAGATGATGAGTCCATTGCCAATAATAGTCAGTCCACATGTTAGGACGGCAATCAACAACTCGAAGATAATCTGCGCTTGACTTCTGCCGAAAGGATCGGCAAATGAGGAACTGGAGTTAGACTCGTTGGAATCTGTCATTGTTTCCTTCATTTTGATTGTTCAAGAAGTCACTACGTCACCTGCAAGTAACAACCTACAGGTTATGCATTGATAGTATCGACATCGTACACCGTGTACCCTGAGCCCACGTTCCTATTGGCCAGCAATGGGTGACTGGGTACGAGAACGAGTGTTGTTTTCGTCGTTTTTAAATAAACTTAGCAGCTAATGTCACTACCTACCCATTGTTGTCTCATTTCTTTCAGTAATCTATGAGAAACAGTGAGAATGAGTCCGAATTAATGCGGGCGTCGTTTGTGCCCTGATGCCTATCATGTCATCGTTTAAGCCCATCAGTGAGACCTTAGAAATTACTATAAAATTCCCCACGCCTTTAGTACCTTGAGCCTGTCACACCCTCTTTACAACGAATTGGGGACATTTGGGTGTGTTTTCCAGGCGTCTGGGCATATGAAATGCAAAATGCAACTCTTAAAACGTCACTTTGTATAGTATAATCACAATTAACTCCTCTCCCCCCCCCGATAGCTGTTTACCTGCATCAGCTTATTCGTATTTCAAACTCTAAGTGAGTTTGTCGCATGTTGCCAACAAATGTAGCTTCTTGAAAATATACACATATATATGCTTCATTAGACACGTACAAAGGTCTAGATCTCAATATGGGCAAAATAACACATAATCCTTTGTCTTTTCACGAATTACTGAGCAATATTCCCCAGACTCTCGACGTTTGTATTTATATTTGACAAACGAGGCAGGCTAAAGGTTCTATCTAGGAGATTTTGACATTACATCGATAAGTGAAACCTTGAGGAAGATAACGTGTGTTGTGCAGAAGGCTAAGGCTGCTTTTGTGACAATAATGTCTAGTATCTTGTGTTAAAAGTTGAAAAACTACCTAAGATTGCTCACTGTAAAACGTGTAAGATCCAGATGTTCCTGTCAGTATTAGGAAATATAAAATAAAGCATAAGCCGAGAAACATCATCTTGCTGAACAGTCAAGATATGATTTAGTACAAACAAGATATATAGGTCAATTTCAAAGCTAATCTCTCAGTTGTAAATTTCCTTTCTTGTTCCGATTTTTTTAGTTACGTATAAATATCGAAATATAGCTATATATCTTGTTTGTACTGAATCATATTTTGATTGTTCAGCAAGATGATGATTTTCGGTTTATGTTTTACTTTGTAAAACGTGTGTTTCCCGAGAACACGGTGGTATGCTCCAGCGACACACACTTTGCCCTGATAGTTTGAAACACCTTTTAAGGTGCACTCTTTAACACAAAACACTCTTTGAAAGGTGTGTAAATCAGCACACGTGTCGCCTCGGTGTTGTATTTTGCGAGTTTTTAATTTCGCGTTTTATTGGAAAATGTAGTTCAATGATATTTTAATTAAAAATTTCGCGAATAATATCGTTTTGTAAAACTTTATTTAAAAACTACCTTCACCGAATAAAACACAACTGTACATTTTAAGAAGAACGAGACGTTAACGGCGTTATTGGTTATTGTAGAAAAGACCTGCAAGGTGATAGTGCAGAGTCGGAGAAAGAAAGTGAGGCCGAGCCGGAACAGGAATACTAAAATAAAAAATATTTTGTTGAATATATTTTCAATGTATTTAGTGTTAAATTTCACGATTTTAAATTTCGCGAGGATTACATTTAGCGAGGATTAAATTTCGCTATATTTTTCTAAATCGGCGAAATTTAGAATGCGCGAAATTAAGTCGGAATAAGGTAATTTGTTTGTCAGTTGTTTCGATCCCATAATTATTTGCAGTTAAGGTGGTCCACCACTCAAGCAAATGCCTGAAAAAGAAATGAAGATATGTGCATTTTTGCATTTTTGGGGGGAGGGGGTGGGTCTATAAGAAGTCCTATTTCTCCAAAGATAAAACGTAGGGGACTGGCAAATGTGAGTGGAATAATTGTTTTATTAAATACTAAGACAAATTTAACTTCTTCTCTTTTCATTTTTGTGTAAAACAAGCAAAATGTAGTGTAAACCAAGCGGGATTTAGAGTTTATTTCCGTTTTCAGAAACAGCTGTTTTCCATATAAGGCATGATTGATGGTTATGAGCTAATAACCATCGGTTGTGAAACCAATCAAAAAGCTAGAAATCCAATAACCAGATGTTTGTATTTAATAAAGAGCTGGTAACTTGAGTGCAAGTGCTCTACGGATATCGCACTGGCAAGCTCGTGCTATCTGTTGATCAATATTTTTTTTATTCAAAACACTAAAAGCTCAAATTTCCTAAGTTTTATTAATTCTTTTATCCATGTTTTCACTATTTGCTCAAAAACATTATAATTTGCGATACTAAGTGCAATTTATAAAGTACAACCAAACAATGGACATTCATTGGTGAGAAACTCTACAAAATGGACGGAATCCTTTACAGTGCAAATTTGGGGAATATTGCCAGTAATCTGACGAGTAGCAGCAACATAACTGTCAAACTTCAGATTTCGGCCAAATTCAAAGAGTAAGGGACTAGCATGGATACTAGTTCGTGCGATCAAATTTTACTGATGAAAACAAGAACTAGATAGTTTTCGCAATGCGAACAAACAATATAAACTTTAAGTCCTGTTGAACACTCTTCGGATATCATTGAAGTTTTGAAAACATAATGTTTATTCCAAAAGTTTTAGGTGACAAAATTGTTAAAGTTGTTCGAAACCCTTCAAAACTCAGTTGCAGGGAAGGAAAGCCTAGACTCGGTAATGTCACTAGTAACTCAAGCGGCAACACCAAGAGCACTGACAGATTTTAGAATTCGAGTAAACTCGGACAGTAAAGTGGATACTAGATCGTTCAGTTAAATTATCACCAGTTATTATGTTAATTGGAGAGTTATTTCGAGGATGAACAATGTGACTAAAATGCAATAAACAATCTAGATTTGAATCACAATAGCTGGTACCGCGTTGTTCAGTTAGTTCTTCTATCCAATTTTTTTACCGAAAATAATTCTATTATTCCAGAAATGTTCAAAAATTTCGAATAATCTTTTAGCTCGGTATACCCAATGAAGTTAACTTTTTTGCTTTGAGCTTGTCGAGATATCGAGTCTTGAGAAAGCTCTAAAGATCCCATTAAGAGTGAGGATTTGACACGAGGTATAATGTGGGTGTTAAAACAACTCATTTGTAATTTTTGAGCTGCCTAGACTATTCGGCCAGCTGGTACAGTGTTTAGTATAGTCTCCTTTGCATTTGTTTCAAAATTAGATCCCTCCCTTAGTCCACAATATGCAACTTATTTCGCGGTCAGTTGTTTATATTATATCAGATACTTACCTAAAGGAAATTCAAATAATTTATGTTTTACAAATCCCATAAATTAAAATCCCCATCCAATTAACTTTTTGCAACGCTGCAATAATTGGTAAAGACCGCGGAGTAAACGCGTTAACACGACAAATGTCCAGCTCAAAACACGTTAGAAGCATCACTTTTTCCGCAGCAAAATGTCGCCAGAAGATTCTGACATACTGTAGAAACCAAGCTGAAAATATATCCTATATATAGTGCAACTTGCAAGCACAGTGTATGGTGTGTAAAGTGCTCGTTTGTTTCAGAAGGGCTGAATATAAACAACGTATTGATATAAATAAAGCTAAGACTTTTGTGATAGGAAATGTTATTTACAAGACCTTTTCGACTTTTCAGTCATCTTATTAACAGTTTAACCGTATTTCTGTCAACATTTGAAAAAAGGGAATATCATGACAACACAAACAATATAGATGGGTTCTTATGTGATAATTGATAAAACATCGGTTTGGGGATTGAAATTGCCTGCAGCATATTTAGAATTTGCGCACCTTTGAAATGACATAGATTGGGTGGAATTGGCTCATATGAAATTTTTAATAACCGGTAAGATATTCTATTGCCATTCAAATTTAATTACTTCGTCAGGTGAACAAGTCCTACCAAACTGTTTTTAAAACTTAACTTTTTAATAGAAATAGAAATTAGCACAAGGCAACTTGAACCTTCAACTTATCGTATCGTCTTAATAGCATTTCAGTACTTTGAAATTTCCTGAAGATGGGAATATAGAATTTTTTTATAAACACTAACCTGAACATTACTTGAAATGTTCTCTATGATAGCGTGTTCTTGGTGTCAGACGGGCAAAGTGAATTTATGAAATAACTGGCATGTTCCGGGATGCTTGAGGAAGTTATTTCGAGGATCAGCAATATGAATAAAATTTAACAAACAATATAGATTTGAAATAATAATATAAATAACTGGTGCCACTTTGTTTAATTAGTTAACTTTTGAGATCAATATTTTATATTTAGCAAACCAACTTTTATCCAAATTTTGCTGAAAAATAATTTTATTACTGAAGTTTAAAAAAGATTCAAATAATCTTTTAGCTCAGTATAGACCTCACTATGATCCATTGAAGTTAACTTTTTTGCTCTAAGCTTATCGAGATATCCAGTCTTGAGAAAGCTATCAAAATCCCATTAGGAGTGAGGATTTGACAAGAGGTATAACGTGGGAGTTAAAACAACTCATTTGCAATTCTTGAGCTGTCTAGACTATTCGGCCAGCTTGTACAGAATTTAGTATAGTCTCCTTTGCATTTGTTTCATTATTATATCCCTCCCTTAGTCCACAATATGAAACTTATTTTGCGGTCAGTTGTTACTAAAATAAAATATATTTTATATCAGATACGTACTTGGAGTGGACTCAAATAATTTATGTTTTACAAATCACATTGTGAATCAGCAAAAATATTGCCTGAAGACTCCAATATACTGTAGAAACCAACCTGAAAATATATCTTTTATATAGTGCAACTTGTAAGCACAATGCATTGTATATAGAGAGCTAGTTTGTTTCAGAAGGGTTGAATAAAAACAACGTATTGATATAAATAGAACTAAAAATTTTGTGATAGGAATTGCTATTTAAAAAATGTTTTTGACTCTTCAGTCATATGTTATTAACAGTGAAGATGAGTGAAAAGTCGAAAATGCTTTGTCAATAACATTTCGTATTACAAAATGTTTAGCCGTATTTCTATCAACATTTGAAAAAAGCGAATATTATGACAACACAAACAATATAGATGGGTTCTTATGTGACAATTGATAAAACACCGGTTTAGGGATTGAAATTGCCACTGATACAGTCGCCAATCTACCGAAACTGTGAGCACTGGTAAATATGAACACCTACTATTTTCCTTTCATATTAAAACCTTAAAAAGACGTATTAAACAGAACTGTAGGCTTGACGTAGGTTTGCACCTAGCCTTTGCAGCTTGTGAGTTTTGTGTCCTGGGATAGATTTTGCTTTCGGTGTGAAAAGTTAGTTTCAGCACGATCCTGCAGCATATTTAGAACTCGCACTTCTGAAATGACATAGATTGGGCGAAACTGGCTCATATGAAATTTTCAATAGCCGGTGAGATATTCTACTGTGATACAGATTTACTAAATTCGTGAACAGGTCCTACCAAACTGTTGAAATTACCTGTTTGATAGAAACAGGAAAAAACTAGCCAACGGCAACTTCAGGGGCAACTCCAACAATGAACTAATCGTGATCGTCTTAGAAATAGCATTTAAGCACTTTGAAATTTCCTGAAGATGGGATATAGATATCTTTTATAGACACTAACCTGAACATTACTTGAAATGTTCTGTATGATAGTGTGTTCTTGGTGTCAGAAGAGCAAAGTGAATTGATGAAACAGCTGGAATGTCGCAGGATGCTTAAGGAAAGAATCACCGCTTTGTACTGACTGTTTACACTAGTTTTCGATCTGACAATATCGATTTCAATTCTAAATTTACATTTTGTTTTTAACTGTTTTATTCGGCATAATTACATTTATTTTGTATTGTATTGTATTCAATCATCAGTGCATCGGACAAAAGCGAACCGCAGGGTGCACATCTTAAGAATATACGACACTTGGCTAAGTATTTGTATTACTTGCTGACACCTCACTAATTTACATTTATTTCGTTCTTACTATAATTAAAATTAATTGTGCTTGGTGTATGCATTTTCAAACTCTACCGATTTTTCGTTTTTGCGCTATCGAAGGGCTGGTGCTCAAAACATCTGTTAAGAAAAACGCGCCCACCTTCAGAGCGAAAACATACCATATCACCCTTTGCTTGATCAATCCCAGTATTTGCCCTACTCGCTGACACATGAAATTATATAATACATAATCTTCCAGTGCTGACGATAGTGCATTTTATTAGATATTATTTTGTGCATGCACCAAATTCAAGAAAGGACGATTAGAAAACTCTAAATAAAAAATACAAAACCTATATATACAATATGAAATAACCTAAAACATATTTTGTTTGTGCTGTTTTCTAACTAATGTATAAAATGTCTTGACAACTGACACATTCAATTTCAAAGGAATAAATTTACGTTGTTACCTTTTCAATGTTTCTTGAATTACTGTTTCTAACGTCAGTGGATCAGACAAATAAGCAGTTTGTAAATTTTGTGCGAGTACCAGTTTGGTAATATTTGCCATTATATATTTTAAGTATATTATAAATTTTGGATACGACAATATCGGCTTTCAAAGTTAGTTTTACGTTTCTCGGCAATATTTTTGTGTGAAGGGTAACTTTTAAGGTGTCTGACATTTGCATATGGACTCTATAGTCCTTCCTTTGTTTACATTGCATTGAAACAGTGGATAAAACAAACCAAACAGCAGGTCGTAAACTGCTTGCCAGTACGACTATGGGTGCATCTGAGATTCAAAATATTGTTACCGTTTTGGATATGACAATATTGACTTTCAATACATGTTTAATGCACAAATTTTCGTATAAAGTGAGGTTCCTGATTCATAATCAAACGACCCTATTGCCTACAAAGACAACATTTACACTGATGTTGTACATGCCACGTGCTTACATAGAGTTGCCAGGCAACAAGCTCCGGCCGAAAATAATTGCGGGAATTTAGTAATAGCTGCGTTAATGTGCATCTAGGAATTCCTGGAATTCTTGGTTTTCTTTTTCTTCCTGGAAACGTAGTCTGGAAAATTGAAATAAAATCACTAATCCAGAAAATGTAAAAGTTTTAAAATTTTCAGGCATTTTTTAAAGATTTTTTCTAAATAATATTTAGAATACTGGAAACTACAGAAAAATGCTTGATCTGGACCTGAGTCCTGCATTTTTTGAGAAATAAAAGTGTAATAAAACATAAACAATTTTAGTGTACAGGGGCCAGTTGCATTAAAGCTGTGTAACGAGTTGCGATTGTTGAAAGTCATTTTAAAATTTAAAGCTTCGAAGTGAAAATAACTACTGCTGAATTCTGAAGAACACAAGGTTGCAGTGCGAAATAAATTATCTACATTTAATGAAATCCAAAGAAGTAAATACTCTTGTAAATAGTGACAAATCAAAGTTAGTGATCACTTAGTATCGAAAACAACAAGTCTGACAAACATTTCTTAGGTCTCTCTTTCAAAATTAATGGTAACTTTCACGTACACCGCTTGTATGAAGTTTGGGAGGGAGCAGATGACAAGGACAACGCCCTCTCAATTTGGATATGCGTAGCTACTGAACAAGGTTTTAATCGTGAGAATTCGAAAAAGTTGTAAGAGGACAGGCGCACAATACACAAAAGGACTTACCGATTAAACAACCAATATTCTATCGTTAGTTCGGTTCCACTCACGAAACTATTAATGACTCCAAGAAAACCTTTGGCTAGCTTTAGATCTTAAGCCTGGTTTCCATGTGATTGCTGGGATCGCTAGGATTGCTGGGAAAAAATGTTCAGCTAGTAAATGGAATGACTTACAATCCTTTATGAATCACAAAGTGGCAGTCGATTTCCAAGCTTCTGTAGGAAGTTGATTATTTCCTGGAGTGGGAACAATAACCCTACGGGTGAGTTTGCTGCCGACGTGATGCAATACAATACAATACAATTGCCTTTGATGCTTCTTTTATAAAAACCAACTTTAAAAGAACACCGAGGCTAAAATTTGCCTAAATGCTAAGAATAAACTAAGAAAAGGTCAGGCTGAAGTTCAGAACCATAGAAATCAATCTGTATGTTTTCAGATGAAGTAACGAAATTCATGACTAAATTATCAACATAACATCCTTCAATAGAAAACCTTAAACGTTTTTGTATGATTGTGGATTATACTTGAATGGTTTTGTTTTGGATCCATTTTGGACTAATCTAACAATAGCCACGTATGTTCAATAAAGTTGAAACAAGAACCTGTTCAAAACACTTTAGGCTGAATCGGTCATAAAATTAAGAACAATGAGTCTTTCACAAAATTACCTGGTTCTTGTAAAAATAAAAAGCGTGTATAAAAATAAAAAGTGTGTATATGATAAGATTTAAGGTGGCTGAACACAGTTTTGACCGTTTCAGAGTAGTTACCATTCATAGGGCCATTACGTGAGAACGGTAAC
>JANVCK010219383.1:0-10412 GCA_026546655.1 Epizoanthus illoricatus | reverse complement strand
CCCCCCCCCCCCCCCCCCCCCCCCCCCCCCCCCCCCCCCCCCCCCCGCCCCCCCACTAACAGGATTGGCTACCCTGACAGAGGACTGGGTGTGCATTAATAAACTATTAAAGGAAGTGGTTATAAATTAATTTGACTGATCATTTTCCTCAGTCAGTCAAATATAATGTTGAGTAGTGTTATGCAATTGTTATCTTATAGTTTACCCTAGGGTAGAGAGTTCGATATTTTGACCAAATGTGTGGATTTGAAATATTTTAGAAAAAAAATATTTTGCTTGCCCCCCACCCCCACAATCAGTACATAATAGTAATGAGTGGTGAAATGCTCATATATATATAAGTTTACATATATCATTTATATGTTGTCTCAACCCTTTGGGACTTTTTGTTGCTGTAAAGGTGCACCATAATCTTTTTTGTTTTTCAGATTTTATGTTATTTCATATTCCACATAAATTTTATTTCATTATTAAATTTTAGTCAAATTTTGTTTATAATTTCATTAGATCATGGTTCTAGAAGTCTGATTTAGTTAGTTTTTCAACTATACTTCCGAGTTCTGAGTAAAAAATTTATGCTTATAATATATACTATATCTAATATCCAGTGTTCACATACGTCCTGTATATGTATTATTGTAAATTTATAATCTTGGGCAAGAACTGACTACCAGTAATTGAGTAAACGGCCGACCGTGAAAACGAAATTTTGTCGCCGCCGTTTTGTCTTTTTCTAGCCGATGAAACCGGTGCACTTTCAATTTCGAAATAACAACAAATTTTACTCAGTTATGGCAAAGAAATTATCTCCCTGCTGTTTAACACAAAGGATCTGATAAGGTTCTTCACACGTCTACAGTTAAGTAATTATATTAACATATGTAGCAAAAGTTTAATCAAACGTAAATAAAAAATTAACACTGAATTGCGAACGTACATGCAACATCCGTACAAAACTAACGATGTTACCTGGTGAAGAGATATTGTGGCATTTTCAGTACTTTCGCGTTCCAAACTTCGCAAGTCCTTGGCCGATGTTCTAGAAGGTATATACGCAATCGTTGGCATAGAATTGCTGGACGGAAAAGTTGCGAGTTCCACATCATTTTGACCGCTCACGCTGTTGCGTTCACCCAGCCTCGCACTTCCTAAGAGTGGCGTTCTTGAAATCTGGGCGTCCTTCTTTGCGGCCATCTTGAGAAACTCACTGGCAGGTGCTGGGGCCAATATCTAAAAATATAACTCCTTTGAAATAAGTTTTCGTGCTCCATTCACATTTAAATCTTGTTCAGGTTCTTTCTGATGAGATAATCGGCCATTTTGTTTATGTCCCTTGCCGAGAAGGCCTGGGTACCACTGGTAATGGTTACCAAGCTCAGTTAAAGGCGTGGTTACACTGCCACAAATAACTCGACGGGATGATCGAAAATGGCGTTTTGGTGTTTTGGTTGTGAATGTAGACTTCTGTGGGTCTGATCTGCTCTAGGAATGATTTATCACTGCTAGAAAATGATCAGAAATAAATCTTTACACTCTACTCTACAGGAACGTGTTTATGGAGGAGTTTCAGCTGGATCGACCTTCAGAAAAGCGCGAGGTAATGTGGAACAAACAAGACAAGAAATACACTCGTTGTACTGCGCTTTGGTGACAACAACATAATATTTCCTGCTGTCTCTGTATATTGCGCATCGATGTTGCCTTTATTTTCTGTTGTAACGGTCGTTTGCTGTAGCTTACTGACTTCGAACGTTGTTGTATTCTAATATTCAGGGTTTATGTACAGGAACGAGTTGCAGATTTAGATCAACACATGACATGCATGATACATGATCGTATATTTTAATTTTTCATCTCCATCTTGATGACTTTCATATCTTGATTTTCAGGGAGTCGGCCCTTCGTGCAGCGCCTACAACGAGACCACACGCTCTCTGGCCATAGCGGATGTGTGAGTGCTTACATTTCAATTTATAATAACTAAGTATTTACTAAGTACTATTTAAAAGTAGCTGGATAGCACTATTGTGGTTTTTAATTTTTATGGCAATTTGCCACCAGAAAATTGATACCATTTTACCTTGTTTTGGTTTGTGAATTATATTTCCTTTCAGAGTTTTTTCTGTCATTATCCAACTCAGAAAGCCAGGGCTATCAAAGAAGTCAGACTTTCATAATAATTGACTTTGTTTGTTACTCTTATATATTCACTGTACAGTGTAAACAATGGTTTGAAAGTGTATCTACTGTTGTATGTAGATAGTGACCTTCAGCTGTCAGCTGCTCCTATTCAGAATGTTTTAAATTTCCCAAAATGATCCATGATAGAGGATTAATAATTATGTAAGTTTTAACTATAATTTCCTTGATTTCAGAATTTATGCAAAAATGTTTTTCGACAAGCATCAAATTCCAGTTTATAATTAGCCAGCGAACTGGCTCATCTTTTTCTCTGTGGAAATGGGGGGAGGGGGGAGGGAGGGAAGGGAGAGCCAGCACAGCTCCATTGTTATCCAGTATTCCCACCTCTTAAGTTGCATATATTAAAACATTAGCCAATCAGCACTCTCCAAAAGTTCATTTGTTTGTTTGTGACATTTGCTGCAACGTATATACACTGGAGAACAATAGATCCAGGCAGGCTCTTCCTCTCTCCCCCCCCTTCCGCATTTTTGCTATCTAGAAGAACCTGTTGTCAGGTTACTCTATAATAATAACCAGGTGTCAATCCCAACATGCCACGAACCTTTTTTGCCTGTTTTATGAAGTATGTTTTCATGAAAATAAAATGAAACATGGGAAAAAAGATGATGTGTTGGGATTGACTTAACAAATTGGGATAATTTGACACCCACAGATAATTTTTTTATTTATTTCTTAATCATTGAATTCTTTATAAATGTAGTTTAATATATTGAATCAAAGTCCAGCACTTCTTTCAAACATGACCATCAAAAATCATAGCAAAATATTGTGTTGTTAAGTTATGTATTAGGTAAACTATATAATTTACTAGTTATGTTACAAAGCTAATTTAATAATAGTAATAGTAATAATAATAATAATAATAAATAATATAATTATATTTTAATAAACTTTTTCTAAAAATAAGTCATAATAAAATTAAAACTAGACTTTACTTGTACTAGGTAAACACGATATCATGGAGCGAGTCAGGAGAACTGCTGCTCTCAGGATCTGATGATTGCAGACTCAACATCTATAGACCAGCAGCACGTAAGGTAAACTGAGAGTTAGTTGTAAGTCGAGTTAAAGTCACATTCTGTAAACTTGGATGGCAATAAACACAGGGCCTGTTTTTGTTCAAAAGACCACTTTGTGAGCTTATTTTTTTCTGGACGGGGGTTAATTACCAGTACAGTGTACATATAATTATATTCAACAGGGTTCGTTTGTTTCTGGCCAGAAGTCCAGCCTGGAATTTTATTGTTCCCTCAAAGTCCTGGAATTTTACCCTGCCTCCTGAAAAACTCCAGGAAAATTTAAAAGTAAACCCAGACTACACAAACGTCTTTTTTCCTTTTATCGTAACTACACTTCTTTCAAAAAGAAAATCGCTGGGAAATTAACTTTTTGTATACCTGCATTTTGACTTGAAAATACTCCTGGAAAAGTCCTAGAACATGCCTAAAAAAACTCCAAAAATGTCATTGAATTGTATTTTGAAACTTGAAAAGTAATACAAGCTGTGATTTAAGGGGGTGGTTTTTAGATATATAAGCCAATGGTCTTATTTTCGGAAGGGGGAAGGTGATTGGGGGCTTTTTCAGAACTGCCTTAAATTTGCATCTGAAAATGGTGGCAATACTAGTATTTTTTGGGGCTAGGGCACTTAACATTGAGCATTTCCAATATTTACATCATCGTGTATATATATATATATATATATATATGTCATTAAGTTTAAAATGATTTTCTATAACTGTTTCAGCTGGTACAGTCAGTGAGGTCGGGACACAGGGCCAACGTGTTCAGTGCCAGGTTTCTGCCATGCACTGGCAACAAAGGGGTAAGACTCAGGGAACTTGTAATTAATTTTGTTTAAAGCTGCAAAATCTACCATGTACATTTTTATAGAATTCCAAAATAAGACACCCCCCCAAAAAAAAGAAACAGAAAATTTTGGATGCAAATTACCCCTGAAAACAAACCTCCTCACCCTGAAAATTTATAAGCCATGGGCTCACATATTTAACATGTACAATTCACATTTATGAACTTGGTCAACCATTTTCAAGACAAGATATATCCCCACTCTGATAAGTCCTACCCCAACCAAATATAACCCCACCTCCCCCCCCTTCCACGTAAAAATAACCCCATGGAAGAAAACCTGTTTGGGATTAAACAGATGTACACACCTTTTTACTATTAATATAAGAACCACCATTATTATATTACGAACACTGAGGGTCATATTTGCCTGTTTAAGTAAATGATAAGAACAGAACCTTAACAATTCATTTGATACATTATATGTATGTTTTCAGATGAAATGATATTCTTGACTAAAATAATTAACAAATTAATATGACATCCTTCAATAGTGAACCTGGTTTCCCTCTCCTACATGTTGTTGAGATGGCTCAAAGGGTTTTTTTATGATTTGACATTGTCGAGTATATTTGTCTGAATGGTTAACGTTTTGGATCCTGTATAAAAAAAATTGGATTAATTTTATAATGAGAACAATTTTGAAAGTTATACTTTGACTGCATCTGTCATAAAATGTAAGGTAAATGAGCCTCAACCAAAAGTGATATGAAAGTGGTCCTTCAACCAGGTGGATGCATGTAAAATTTGTGAAATGTTTCTCTGGTTAAAAATGTTTCAATAAAATATTAAAATAAAATGTTTACTGGATAAAAATTTTTACCCAGTAGACATTTTGATCATATTTTATCAAAACATTTTAACCAGAGAGAAACATTTTACAAATTTTACAAAATGTTGTCAGGTTCTTGCAAAAGTAGCTTTATTGTAAGTTGCTGTCTTTTTGATATATTTAATAACTATAATTGTATTTTGCATTAGACCATATTTGACAGGAATTAATATCAAATAAATGTAATCCATTTCTTTTAGTTATTGTTTCAAAATCTGTAGTAGCCTGAGCTACAAAACACTTTAGGGTGAAGTTGGCATTCATCAATAAAGATTATTATTAATTTAATTATAATTATTATTATTAAAAGCAAACTTTAGTTTCATTTGGTTGTAGTAAATGATCAGTGAGATTCATGATAGATCCATGTTGATGATACAAGGTTATGTAATTCCCATGCTAAACTCAACTATATCAAAGGCACCACACCAATGAGGCATAAAATCATTTTGTTTTAATTTAGTTTGGATGTGACACTTTTAAAATGTATGCCTAACTGAACATTCTTAAGCAAAACTTTTTAAATGGGCATACATATATCTTAAGTGACCATCTGTATCACTAGACAAGTATGCCAACCCACTGACCCATGGAAGCAGTTGAAAACCTAGTACACTATTTTGTGATTACAAAATTATATGCTATACAGTAGAAGCTGTATGCCATTTACAAGATAGACTGGGCATCCCCCAAAGCCCTTCCTGGTCCCTCAACCCCAGTTTTTGTTACATTTGATGATTTGTCATTACTTAGAAATAGTCACTAGTTTTCTGTAGCATAGTTAGTACCTATGATACATGTCAGTAACCTTGTAATATTCCTGGAAAAAACATTCATTTAGTACATCTGATAAATACAATTATAATGTAATAGTGACTGTAGAACAATTATTCTGTGTTTCTTCAGTTATCATGAATGAATGAATGTGTTTTGGCCTGGTTAACAGATTGTGTCATGTGCTGGTGATGGAATGATTCAGTATACAGATGTTGAAAGAGAAGCAACATATGGACAGTACCAGTTCAACTGTCACTCAGGGACAACTTACGACGTAAGTATATGGACAAGAATATTCTTTCTGACAGTACAAGTCAAATGTTGTTCAGCAGCTTTCTGTCAGCATTCAAAGGAATTTATCATTGTTGTTTAATAGCTGATTATCATTGGATCTTTGTTAGGTTGTGACGACTCCAGGTGATCCAAACACATTCCTGACATGTGGGGAGGACGGCACTGTGAGACTGTTTGACCTCAGAACAAAGACCAAGTGTTTGTGCCGAGAGTGCAAAGATGTACGTTTCAAGTACTTTAGAGGTTTTATTTTTTCACATACAAGTGTTACAGATTAAAACAAAACTAACATGTTATACAACATAAATGTTGAATGCAAGTATTAATTACAACACCTTTAGAAATAATTTATTGATAGAGGCCTCTTGCACCCATTGAAAAATTGAAAAAAAAATTCCTAATTTATAACTATAATTGGAAGTTTATGTGTCTTTTGTGAACTCCATCAGTTGACAGACTTAGTCATATCTTGTTGTACAGGATGTCCTGATTGACTGTGGGAAAGCTGTCACCTCGATCAGTGTCAACCCAACCACCCCGTATCATTTAGCCGTGGGCTGTGAGGACAGTATAGTGCGAGTGTTTGACAGGAGGGCATTGACCACTAACTCACAGTCCAGTGGTGTGGGCAAACTGCAAGGACTTTTCAGTCAGTTCAAACCAGAACCTTTGCAGGACAGGATGTGTAGAGTCACATCACTGCAGTACAGGTAAATTTGGAACAATTTGATCAACATAATAATTTCTTTTAGAACTATTGTTAATAATAGCACTTTAAAATTTACGATTTATTGTTAGTATTAATAAAACTACACAATGATTATATTAATGATTATATTGTGTAATGGCAACCATCAGATTCACTGTGAAATACAGCTATTTCGAAAAAGGGTACACGTCTGGAGCGTTAAAAGTGTATTTGTGCATTGTACAATTGTACATATGCAGGCTGAAAGGAATTGGGGTTGTTCTTTCTGGCGAAGTAGGTGTAGTTATGAATGATACATAAAGTTCTACAATTTCCCAAGTTGAGAAGTCCTGATAACCCATTTTGACCACAGCCATAACTTGAGCCTGCTCAAGGTCTTTGTCCTTCAGCTGGTCTTACACTGTAAACTAAAGACATAAAATGTAGCAAGAACTGACTTTGAACTCAGACAAGGTTGGTAAAAGAGTGACAACCATTTATTGTGCTATTGCATTTCAGTGATGATGGCAGTGAGCTCTTGGTCAGTTACTGTGCCGACTATGTGTACCTGTTTAGTCTGCTGGGCCGGCGAATGGTGTATTCCAAAGATGACGGGAATGACAGATCAACAAATGGATTCCACTCTGCTGAGAATGGTTCCCAGCGAAATGTACCACCTCTAAAACGGTTGCGTCTGCGGGGAGACTGGTCCGACACTGGTCCAAATGCACGGCCGGAAAGTGAACATCCTTCTGAGGAAAGTTCCCTTATGCAGCGCATGTCGGATATGTTTGCACGCTGGCTAGAGGAATCATTCCGTGCAGGGCAGAGAAGGAGAGCACAGTCATCTCAGCCACGTTTGGGTTCGTCAAATTCTTCAGCTTCGTCTCCGCCATCAGCTTCGCCGCTGTATTCATCAAGTAGTTCATTAGACTCGGATAACACGCCAGGTGGGGTAGTGGAAGACTCTGGTACAGAGTTACATGAGATGCGTGATTCATCGACCGATGAGTTTAGTTATGCTTCTGCTCAAGAAGCTGATGTTTTTGATAATTGCAGTGCGAGTGACAGTTTAAACAATGCTGCGTGTACGGACTTGCAGACTGCTGGCAGTCACAGTAGCAGTGAAAATACGAGTCAGGCCACGTGTGAACAGAGAACTGAGGAAGATCTATGTGTGTGCCCAGGTTCGGATCATGACTTGCACCAAGAATCGAATACACAACTGTTTGATGGTATTCAAGATGGAGTTGAAGCTGTACTTGAATCTAGTGTGGAATCTGTTGCGAGTGCAGAGGGCACTCAAAGCTACAGTTGTGAACATGAAGTTTCTAAACTACGTTGTCCATCTGATAGCTGTGGTAAGTGTGACAGTCGACAAGTCGGTGACAGCAGCTCATCAAAAAGTTGTCATAAAGGTGCCTTGCATCCAACTGACAAGAGCAGAACGTCAAGCACAGAAGCATTAGTGCATAGTACTAATAATCCACAATTAGACAGAACTAAACACAAAGCTAATTCGAGAATAAAATCGAAACCTCCAAGCTCTAGAAATAGTAGTACCAAGATCGATAGCAGAGCAGGACCTGGTTTTGTCACACAGAGGAGAGCTTTCTTTGAATCCATGGAAACTAAAGACTCGACAGTCAATACTACATTGGCATCAAAAAATGTTCAAGGTTGCTGCACAGGGACAGATACCGAGGGAATTACTTCACGCCAGGGCATAGACTCAAGTAATACTCAAGGAAAGGTTTCTAGAAGCACTAACGTGGACGATGCACCAAGCACCAGTTGGGGTTTGCCTTCAAACCTGCCGTCTGTTTATGTAGAGCAAGTTGATGGGAGTCCTGTGGATTCATCTGATGAAGAAACTGAAACTAACAAGAGTGATGCCACAGGTGGACCAAGTCAGAGTAGTATACGCACAAAGGGCGAGGCAAGCGCCAGTGCTAGGGTAGACTGTGAAAGAGACGAGGACACGAGTACCCCATGCCGTGACAGTCGCAGTGCAGCTGCAACACGCATTCAGCGTATGTTCCGTCAACGCAAGCTGTTTAAAGCGTATGCGGAGAGAGAAGACGGGGAGGAGTTCTGGATGCCTGATATGACCCGGATGTATAAGGGGCACAGGAATGCGCGCACAATGGTAAGAAGCAATCTCTATAGGACGATCTTGGCTAGCGTTGTTTGTTTACATTTTAGCTTTACAAAATCTTGAACTTCGTTGGGTGAACACATGAACCTTTTACGGAGAAAGAGCATATCAAGAATAGTTACCTCGCGAAGTTTATTTCTCTATATGAAAAAACCATCAAGAAATGTGCGTTGGAAGTTTGAGAAAATTCAGTAAAGAAATGTATGAGATTCAAGATTTTGCTAAACAACCGAAAGTCCCATACATGTAAATTTGTTTTATAACACATTCGTGTAGTTGTCGGTCGTGTTTTTACCTACAGACATATACAATTTGGTAATGTAAATATATATCTGACGACAGTCTTTATATTTCTGTCTGGTGAAAGTTCATGTTTATGCAAATGATAAAATATATAAACAAGACACTATTTCTTGTTATCCTAAGCTTGCACTTGTGTTACCATAACTCGATGGAAAACGCGGAAATGTTTCTATTTCTTAATTATTGTTTGTGCATTCAGATCAAGGAAGCAAGCTTCTGGGGCGATCACCACATTGTCAGCGGCAGTGACTGTGGGCGCATCTTCATCTGGGACAAGCACACAGCAGAGATTGTTGCCATACTGCAAGGGGATCGCCACGTAGTGAATTGTGTCCAGCCGCACCCATTTGACCCAGGTAAGATCAAAAGGTCACGTCATTCAGGCACTGCACCCTGGGAAACGAGTGCAGCCTGACTGACATCGACTAACCAAACTGCTGACACATCTAACCGGCCAACATTGATACTTAATTTCTTGTTGAGCGTTTCAACACTGGAATACCTAGAGCTGTAGTTCTTACTGGTCTCCATCAAGGGTGAATAAGTACAAACAATTTCTTGGTGCCAGGTCTGTCCCGTAATTTCGGTCACTAAAGCCAACAGTTTTAATCAAGGACAAAATGTGACATATGTGGATATACGTCAGCAGGAGAGCATTTTGATCAATGCTTCAAATCAGTTTGTTCCTCCATGCATAGTACCAACATATCTGTTTTATGGTTCCAAATTTGGCGGAAAAAAGATAACTTCTCAGGACATGTGTACTGTAGACAAGGTTTTCGTCCACGAAAAAAATAATTGAGGACACACATCGGTCCATAAAACTAAGAGAACTTATCCACCATTGTCTCCATATATTGCTTAGAAACTCGGTGGGAGAGAATAACAAAAACAATTTGCCCTGAGTTGATCTTAGCTCACTTCAAAGGGATTTTTCTAGAGCTTTCTTTTGGGAGAGCTTATGTTGGGGTGAGGAGAAGGAGAGGTATTGTTATAATTTTCTGTCAAATATTTTGGTATGCAAATAACAATATGGTACGGCATAATGCAAGTAATCAAGTGCAAGACAAAACAAATATGACTATACGTATGTACGTATGTTTTAGAAATACGAGCCCATGGTCTTATTTTTGGAGGTGGCATGGAATTTTCGGAGAGACTTTTGCGTCTGAAGAATTTTGGGTTATTATTTTTTTTGGGGGGGGGGGGCATAATATAGGGAGTATTAGCCAATTGGCCGTTATTTTTGACTAAATAAATATAGGAGGTACTGCTCCACCCGCACG
>JANVCK010219272.1:0-10412 GCA_026546655.1 Epizoanthus illoricatus | reverse complement strand
GGATAAAAGGTAAGAAAATGGCATAAGTTTCAAGCTAAATGTAGATTTGTGAATTCAAAACTATTGAGCCACCTTAAAAAGACTAGACAAGTATAATATCATTCATAAATATTAAGTGACTGTGTAGTTGTGGCAGTAACTTTTGAATGATACTTTAATAGTCACAATATTTTAAGTATATTGAATGAACAGATATTTTCAACCTCTCCTCCTCCTCCTCCTCCTCCCTCCCTCCATCAGATATCACATTGAATCTTTTATTCCCCCATATACTTTTTGTCCAGACATGTACACCCTGTAAATAATGACCAGTCAAGTCAATAAGTATCTGGGAGAATCTTGGTGTACTGCTATTAATGTACAATTTTTTTGCAGCAAGAAGCAATGGAGAGCCAAAGCAGGCTTAAACAAGAACAACATACAATGGCTGACTCACTGAAGAATCTTCAGAAGAGACTAAATGAGGAAAAGGGTATCCTTAACACACTGCTGTAGGAACATTCCAACCCAGCTCATTGCAAGGAAAAATTTTTCAGAATTTAACCTACACAATAACATATCTTAGTATTGTTCTAAAGTCGATATTATTATAGTTATTAAAGATCAACAGAAAAATATTCCAATGAATATATTTTGTTTGGTGTTTAAACAATAGTATTTTTCTGTAAACAATAACAGAAAAGTTTGAAACTTGTGATAGTAAAAGCAAAATTTGTATCTGCTTTTGTTGCAAACCTTTATTATTAATGGACATCCAGCATTAAGACATGAATCTATGGCTTCTAAGACTGAATAACCACTCACCACATTCATGTTAAAATATTTTCCATTGTATTGCAAACAATCCCATGTAGTATTTTAGTGTATCATATAAAGGTTGAAGGTACTTACAGTGTACTGTATAACTTGTATAAATATCCTATTCGATACTGTAGGCAGTTTAACAAGAAATATGGCTAGGTTGTTTTTTGAGTTGGCAAGCCTTTAGGTGAGCCAAAATACATTACAATTGGCAAAAACACTGGCTATGTTAGCTGGTCCAGTACCTACAAAGATATTTATCATACATTGCTTTCATTTTAGCCTGCTAATTCAGCCACTTTACATCAGGCATGCAGTGGAGTAGGACTAAATTTGCTTTGCCTGTGAGAAAATCTAATTCTCAGGTACAGAATTTCCATACTGATGATGTCATTCTTGTTAAAGAAATGTACAGTATTTTGGCATGAATGCCCACTTCAGGTTTTGTGCAAGAGAAAGTGTTGTGAATGCTTTAACAGAGTGCCAGGTCAGTCAAGTGAACACATGGCAGCTGTCAAACTGGCAAGAGCCAATATGGATACAGCCAGGCAAGAACTAAAGGACTACAAGGACAAGGCTCAGAGAATTCTGCAGGTGAGGGTTTGTGCGCAAGCAAGGTCACAGCTCCTATTCTACTCATGCAAGTATCTAGCCACTTGATGCTTTCTGAGACAAGGCCAGCACAGCAAGGGGGAGGCAGGGGTGTGGCTCAGGCGGGGTATGTTTTTCTGTTGCTCAAGCACTCTTTTAACTGTGCCATGCATGTACATGTGTGTAACTGAGTGTGTTGGAGACCACCAGAAGCAATCTCACAACATCTAGTTTTCAAAAATTTGGGGGGATGCATACCCCCAGATCCTCCAATTTTACATACCCGCCACACTTGACACAACTTGTGGCAGTCCCCCCGCCCCCCACCCCAGTGAAAATGTGAGCCACACCAAAATACCATGTAGTGTAAACCGTTCAAAGAGGAGGGAATGTACCTTCTTCCAATATGGTTGTGAACCACATCAGAAATCGAAACTACATGTAGTGATACGCTTTGGAACTGCGTAAAGAATACAAAGGATATTGCAAGTGTAAGTGTTAAAATTCAGCCTGAAACAATAGACACTACTGTGAGAGTCTGGGGGATAAATGACAAACTTAATTGTTTATTCCCCAGAACCTTGTACTGATGTGTATTGTTTCAGGTTGAATTTACTATATCAAAAGTTGGTTATTCAATTGCGATTTGTCTTTGTGTTTTATACCCAGAGCCCCTAAGCATACCCCAGTTTCTCTTCATAACATGCTCACTAGCCATTTTGGAAAGGGTTTATTGTTCAAATGGTCAAAGTTTATTCTGGGGGGCCACAGAATGCAAATCAAAGGGTGGTGTCCATCCTCGGAAACCCAGGGGCAGTGCATCGAGCAAGAGAAATTCAAGGATGGGTGGTATATCTATCTGACTGTATGTTTATTTTTTTGCAGGCAAAAGATAAAGTAATCAGCAGCTTGAGGGAGGGAGGGAAGGGAGAGGAAGTGTCAGGCATTACCAGCTCGGACTATGAGGAGGTGTGTCGTGAGAAGGAGTTAGCAAGAGAGGAACTAAACCAGACCAAGTACCGTGTAGAGCAACTCAAGGCTGACCTTCAGGTACTCGAATTCCAGTAGAGTTTAGCACGTTACTGGACGCCCACTGTACCAGTAACTTTTATTGTTTGTTTCCAGTCTCACTGATAGCTGTACCTGCAGTCTGCATGCATATTAGCCTTCCATCAAATTTCGTTGTCACTTCCAAGTAATAACAAGATGTTGACCTCCAAATGGCTCCCGAAGATCTTTATGGTGTTTCTGTAGAGTAGTCTTGTCTGTAAAGTTCACGAGGCAAAATAAACTAATAATAATAATAATAATAATAATAATAATGACAGTAACAATAACAATAATAAACATTTCTAAAGCGTTTATACACAAAGGTTAATAATAGGTTTATTTAAAAAAACATCGCAAATACCGTAAAATGCCGAATATAATCCCCCCAAATCCCAGACACAAAAAATGCTTCCGATTATAAGCCCATGGGCTTATATCCGATTGGGGATCAGAATAAGCCTCAAAAGCAAGTAAACCAGGTATGGACACATTTTAACTTTACAGTTGTTTTATTTTAAACAGTAAATAAGAAGCAAATGGTTCAAAACAACGGCTTTGTTGTCACTCATTTCAACAGATTATTGTGTTAACCCTCGTCTTTCTTGTATAAACAATTTGAGACGCAAAGATTTATGCCATTCGATTATACGCCCAGCCGATTTCGTAACGCAAATTTCTCTCCCAATATAAGCCCCCCCCCGAATGTAAGCCCATAAAAAAGTGCTATGAAAGCTTTAAGCCCATGGGCTTATATTCGGAATTTTACGGTATATGAATTACAATGTGCTTTACAAGTGTTTACATTTAAAATAGTATTTGCATAGTTCAGATGGGACTGGATTACAAGTATGATAATACATTGTATGCTACAATAAATCTAAAAAACTAATCTAATCTAAAAAACATAATCTAATCCTATTTCGATGCATTGGCTAGAGAAATGACGCTGGGAAGAAACTACTCTTGAAGCGTTCAGTTCTGCACTTTATAGTTGTCCAATTATTCGCGTTTCAAATTTGGTAGTTATGGGCGCACACTCTGGACTGCGGTACATGATGGGAGAGTGGCCCTCTTTTCCCGATTTTCTTTAGAGTCTTCATACAGAGATCCTTTCGCTTGTCTAGCCGTGAGCATCCCAGTTGTTCAAGTGCCTGGTTGTAAGAGCGATTAGGATGAATAATTGTCAGAGCCTGTTTCTGTACTGGCTCGATCTCCTCCGATAGGTAGTTGGGTAGAGCGTTGTGCCACACCACACAACAGTACTCTAAAACAGAGCGTATAAGCGTGAAATACTGAGATGACAAGAAGGTCTGCAGCGGGAACACCCGTCTCGACGTGACATACGGAGAATATGCAGACGTTTGGATGTTTGGTTCTAAGCGCATACTTACAATAATAAAAATCTACTGCTACTACTGCTACCAAGTGATTGAGAGTGCTTTATACTGTTAACTGCTGGCAAATTGCAGAAGAAATAGATTATATAAAAGGTGACATAATAGAGTTATAAATAGAAATTAAAAAACTGATTCACACTTGATGCAAACAAAAGTGCAAAACGGGCACAAGAGGGCATTTCGAGGGCAAGTATGCCGTCATCTTGCACATACTGTAGTGGAAGAGAACATGTCCTTTACTCTGATTAGTGTGTGTGTGTCTGCGTGCGTGTGTACAACTGCAATGTGAGTACTTCGCCTCGTATCGCTCAACCCCCTGCACCCAGCTGTATTTTGCTTGACACAGTTATTTGATCAATTGTCTAGGACATGGAGCAGCAGCAACAGTCTGAAGCTGACTTGGCAGAGGAGAGAATACAGAACCTAGAAAACGCTTTTGAAGAAGAAAAACACAAGCGTGAAGAATGTGAGCAGGAAATACACCACCACGTACAGGTTTGTGAATTGGGAGCTTTCAGCGGCGAACCATTTCCAAGAGCCATTTGTTTCAACTTTGTGTTAGTTAAGAGGGTAAGGTTGTGCTTACTGCTCTTGTCTTTTATTTAGGAGCTCAGATTCGCACAAGAAGAGACCATCAGAACAAAGACGGACCTAATGGCACAGATACAGGTGACTTGAAGATATCATTTCATACAAACTCTTATGCTGTAAAATCTCGGTTATACACCCTCCCAGGTACTTCCCCAGGAATTCCACACGCCAAAATTATTTTGCTAACGACCTATTTGCACCCATGATGCTTTGCGAGTATAATTGAATCTCTTGGGGCCCAATATAAATTCTATTTTATACATAATGAAAATTGTGATTTATCACATTTACTTCTGAATATTTCAGAATAGGTTGTACTGTTGTTTCCTTACTCCAATAAATAAGAATATAAAACCTCACGTGGGCTGTGAATGTAAAGACACACTGTAATGTTGATAATATGTAAACAAGAGATTAAGTATCGCGTATACCGTGAACGGGAACCATGCCCGTAGATCCGCTATCTTTGTTTAGTTTAAGCTTTACGTAAACACGTTGTTGCGAAACGTGAAAGCACACCTCCTCGCGTAGAAAACGGGAGACGTCGCACGGCAGACGCGCCAAAATTCAGGTCATTGTGACCGACCCATGTCGTTCACGGGAAAATTAATATAAAAACTCTCTAATAACAAACGCTTGCAAAGCATCTTGGTTTCAAAAGGGACTTTAATCTAGCCGTGTCTTTCTAATCCATTTGCTGCTGTTTTTAGGAAAGAGAACGGGAAATAGAAAAAATGAGGAATCAGGTATGTGCACTTTTACTTGTAGAGTATACCATCAGTGAGAGAAGTTGACTTTTTTATATATTTGTAAAGATATACTAAAATAGTTTAGCATTGAGTGAAGTTTCCCACTACATGTAGAAATTCACATTGCTAACAAATCATTTCAGTCAGGACAGGTATATGGGCTGCCAATAATGCGTGGAGTGATAAGAGAAGATCGTTTATTTCTGTCGTTCGCGTCAGATCTTACTAAAAAGATTGGTAATAAAACGGGTACCAATCATTTGCACAGTTCAGTTTTTGGGATAACATGCCAATTTTAAATGTAACAAATTTCATCTATACAACTTCTCCTGGTTCGGTCATGGAAAATTGTGAGAAAAGGTCGGATTCCTTCAGCCAGTTCCCTTCTTACAACTCCGATACTGAATGAGTTACTGAAATATCATTTGATTACATCCACATGTTTGTACTAGCGACAATGCCTTTGACCCAGAAGTTATCCGTAGGTCGATCTTTAAACTTGATTTGGTGCCTTTGTACAATACCATTTTTCAGGCGAACTGTAAATAAGTTACTTCAACATTGCCGGGAGGGAAGGGGGGAAATTCTTTTTTAAAAAATGCCGTCTTGTACTATTCTAGGCATATATGCGGTGTTGGGATCCTATTTAAAGGCGAAACTAAGATAGCCTAGGTTTCACAGGATTAGAGAATACCAAGAGCCAAATCCGCGTGATAGTTACACAGTACCCTGCCTGATCGCAGAAGTTAACGGCCGGTTATAGGGTAGCCACTGTTAGATAGAAAACGATCCGTGCCCAGGGGTGTTTAGATTGGGATATTGCCATATTTCAATGTAAACACGAGCAGCTAGTTCCCCTATCCACTGATACCATGTATTTTACGAGCTGTTGCTGTTTTGTATGCCTAAATTTTGTAGCTGGCAACCAAAACACTCACCTCCACTAGTGAAGAAGAGCTCGAAAACAGGATGAGAGCGCTAACAGAGAACCTCATCCACAAACAGACTACAATTGAGGCGCTCAGCACTGAGAAAAACTCGCTGGTTTTACAACTTGAACGACTCGAGGTAACTGCATAAGTACTCGTTGTTTATATGCAACAAAGCTAAAAATGTTTAACTCAGTAAAGATTTCTCCACTGTGGCTGTGTACCAAATGAACTGCAACGATTGTGACAAAGTTTATATTGGCCAAACCAACCGTGCGCGCAAAACGAGAACTACTACAGAGCGGCCCAGTTGTTCGAAAGTAGGTTAACGTTAAGCCAGGGTTAAAATTTTAACCCGCAGTTTGGTTTACTTCCTTGCAGACAGATTTGGGCTGTCATGTTAGACGTATGTAACTGGGTTTCAGAGTTACATCAACAGTATTTTATAAGCTCTGGATTACATATTTCTAGATGAAAAAAATTTCAATTTGAAATTTGGCCTAACCATGGGTTAATGTTAACCTACTTTCGAACAACTGGCTGGACCCAGGTTAAAATTTTAACCCATGATTGGGTTTACGGCGTTAGAGACTGATTTGGACTGTCATGTCGAGTTTACCTAACTGGGTTTCCGAGGAATGTTTCAACGATACTTTATAAGCACTGGATTATACATATTCCTAGATGAAGAAACCTCATTTAAAATTTGGCCTAATCCTGGGATAAAGTTAACGCACTGTCGAACAACTGTGCCCAGCTGGAAGACAAACTCTTTGTTTTCGCAACATCAAGGCCAACATTGACATCGACCGTTGCCAACAGTGGTGCAAACGTTACTGCATATGTAAACATTCTTTCTTTATCATAACTATTCCCAGCTGGAACAACCTATCAAGGGAAGCTGTAACTGCAAATTATGTTAATTAAATGGCCGCTACCCGTGCCAGGATTAGCTTGTATTATCTAGAATTGACATTAAACTGTAACTGTAAAGCCTGCTTCACACTAACGACGTAAGCGCAATCGCAACACAAGAACAATCTGGTGTGAAGCGAGAAAGCGCAAGCGCAAGAAAAAGGAAAATCTTGTTTCTCTTGTTCTTGCCTTGCGATTGCGTCAGAAACTTTTCTAGTATGGATGGACGCGACACAATCGTAATCGTAAGCGCAAGACAAGCAGTGCAGGGCGCATGCGTACCACCTTGCTTGCGTCGCTTGCGTTCTAGTGTGAAGGTCCTTGCGCTTGCGTTTACACTTGCGCTTGCGTCGCCAATGTGAAGCAGGCTTAACTGGTCCGGGAGATTATTTTTAGTGGCATGGCATTCCATGAGGAAACCCAATTCAATTTAACGACCTTCACATGCCCGACGTTTATAAAAAAAATTTAGGCAATCAGAAAGTTTCTTTCTTTTTCATACCTTTGGTCCGCATTTCACATCCTATAACTCCTTTTTAATACCCTTTTAACTAAGGCTGACGTAAAAACGTTCATATATTTTAATCAGTGTCCAACTAGCAACGTTGAACTCCAGAAATATTTCAAGGTCCACCTAGCATTACCATGTTTACCTGCAGGTTTTGAAATCAGTTTATTTAAGCGTTTATTTCAACCTGATATCCATTCTCTTCCAGCAACAGTACAGGGACGTGCAGTCATCAACGGCCAAAATGCACAACACTACAACGGTTGGTGGATTCGACGACAACGACGAAAATACATGTAAGCTGGCAAGCCACCATCCTGCAGAGTGCAGTTACAGACACCTTCTTTTCGCTGAGGGGAACTCTCCACAGCTATTATCAAAGCGGAAATTATGTGTTTGCTTGGGAGGTTATATACGTGGGTATTTTCCTATAGCAGTTGTGAACAACAGTAGATACAACAAGGCGAGCGTAACACCATGATCCAGTTCTATTGTCTGTGTGGAAGAATGTTTCCTCACATTCAACCTTATAACTTGGTATGCTCTAGGTGAGGCATTTTACCCCGGCTGGGCGAGTTGAGTACTTGTTTGAAACCCCCTCATGACTGTCGTGGTTACCCTATCCCGTCCATGCATCAGGTTACCATGAAGGGCCGATACGTCCAAGCCATTTTATTGTTCTATGTGTCACTAACGTACGTCTCTAAATTTCACTGAAATGTCCGAAAACTTGATTATTGACATACATGACCCGGGGGCTACTCAAAAACGTTTCATACGGGGGGCTCCTCCCCGAGGTTCAAACCCTAACCATACCTAGACCAAAAATTGCAGCCATTTCCTGTAGCCTTAAAAGTAGGCCAAAACGTCATTCGTACAGTTGGACTATTCAATTTATTGTCCGGTAAGCTTTCCGTAAATCTTTGCGTTGTCATTTGTGCTGGGATTTGCAACCCTTTTATATACTAAGATTTAGTTGCTATCCCTTTCAGTCATTTTCGGCTACCCTTTAATATACCAAAATGCCAATTTTCCCTACTCTTTTATATACTTTAGTCGAGCATAAAAAAGGGACCCCGTTTCGGCGGAGCCCCCTCCCCCCTTCCCTATTGCCCACTGTAGGGAGTACCCCTACCTGACATACGTAGACAAGTGTGTTAATGATAAATCATCGAGATGTGAAAATTCATTATATTCTGTTATTCCTACCGACGTACACTTTTTGTACCTACAATATTTTTTGCGATAAAACCAACTGTTATTAAAGGACCGACTGCATCACACATGTACCTCGACCTTGCGCGGCGTAGTTACAGTTTGTACAGAATTGTGTCGCGAGTTGTGAACATACGAAAAAAGGGCCGAGTTTATCTACAACATAGCCCATCGAAATATAGAGTTAACTATCCGTCGTCAGTGCGCCGTTGTGGTCGCCCCAGTTATCCGAGTTATGTTGCATGCAGTTTCTCGCACAAATATGATCGACTGCGATTTACGAGAAAATCTATACAGCTATTTAAAAAAAAGGTTGACTTCCGAAATGTACGAAGTGCAAACGCAAAGGAATTGTGGAAGCTTTAAATTACCTAAATTTGCATTTTGTTGGAGTCAAAAGCTGCTGATGCTGCAAATTTAGGTAATTTAAATCTCCCACAATCCCTTTGGGTCTTGGTGTTATGTTTTACCCCTCGCGCTTTTCGGAAGTCAGCCTTTCTGAAATAGCTGTATATCGACGACTAGCTCTCTGGCTTTGGATAGCTGACTGTTATGTGGACCAGAGCCAGTGTTTCTCCCATGAACGGGCTCCACGGCGCTTGATAAGAATCTGATCCATTGTACAATTGTTTATTAGCATAAGGAAACTATCACTTCATTTCCGACTATACTTTTTCCAAGTACTTGGTTCTCACTCGTAGAACATCCATGGACAAACAACTACGGTAGTGAAATACAGCCGAACTGAACAGTGCACCAGTTCAACTAACACTCATTTTATATTTTATAGTATCTCGAGTAAGGTCGATATCGTCAATAATGCCTTCGAAGATCAACGACTCGAGGAGAATGAAGACTGCAGTAAACGAAATAGATAAATGCAGGTAAGGTGACAATATACGATTTTTCAAGACTTTTCATTTCATTAGTGTTTTAATAGCAGGAACAACAGTACGGCATTTTAGTGCCGTGGATAAGTTAGACTGAGATACGATGTTGTTTGTTTTGCTATATGTGAGAGACGTTGCAGCTGGACACGCAGAAAAGAACATTGAAATTTCCAGGTACCGCTCTTTTGGCAACTAGTCTGATGGTTGTCCGAACCCCAAAGACTATGTATTACCAGTGTGCATTTCTGCTTTTATAAAAATATATAAACTTAATTAGATAAGAATTATAAGAATTGACGTTTTCGCTACAGTCAGGCCGTGCAAGTTCTTGATAAAATGTGAAGATATTTTTTGGTATAACATTTTCTGTTTCCGTTCCACAGCATCCGACTTGGCACATTTCTCCGGAGATACCCAATTGCGCGTCTTTTTGTCATCCTTTACATGGTAAGTTAGAATCAACAAATTTGAATTCATCTATATGAACGAAGTGTGGAGGTCAAAGCCATGTTTTAAGCAGTATGTGGCCTATACAAGAGACTTGGATGGCTTTCCATTTATTGGGTCTGGCCGGCCCGACCGGTAGTTCTCAACTAGAACGCGACAACTATCGGAACTGGTTCTGGCCAGACTGATCTAGACTTGCTACAAGTCGACTCACAGAGAAATCATTCGAGAAATAAACAGTACGATCGCGTTAGCATGAGCGAATCTCGAAGCTCCGCTCGTCGCTTCGAGATTCGCCGATTTGGGGAAGGGGGGGGGGTGTTAATCGA
>JANVCK010218939.1:0-10417 GCA_026546655.1 Epizoanthus illoricatus | reverse complement strand
GCATTTAGCTGATCACTGGCCGCTGTCTAGAGAAGGCCATGCTAAAAACTAGTTGGTTATTGTCCCCACCCAACCATCGAAAAAGCTTCTGATTTATGTGTTTTCTTTCTTGTTCGTAAAATCGGTTCTACGACAAGTTTTCTCGTGTTTCCTTCGGTGAAATGTGTTCAAATTTGGCAGAGAGCTAAATACCGCTTTCTTTTTTCTAATACTTATTTTCAAATTATAAAATAAAAGCTGTAATTTTTTTAATTTTCAAAAAACACATATTGCGATACAGCGGTGAACCCAACTTTGTAACCACAACTTTTTCTTATAAAAATCATTGTCATGATAAGCTATAACTTTGAGGAAAGTTACAATTAATTTCGCCCAAGAAATGTGGAGAAAATCTTAAATTACGCCAAGAAATGACAAAAATCGGCTGTTTTCAGGTACACCCTGTTTTACAATAATAACTCTAAAGTTTAGTTTATTGTCTGGTAGTCAAAGTTAGCTGGGTTTAAATGCACAAACCTTGAGAATGGTAAGAATTTGGAGCTTTTAACAGCGTATGCCGGCGCGCGCCAATGAAAAATGAAAACCCTATTGAGCCACCTTAACTCTACCTTTAATTGGAAATGTCGTATCAATGCCATCAGTAAAAGATTTTTAAATAATAGGTATTGTTTATAAAGTAAGTCCATTTCTCACTAAAAACTGTCTAATTATTCTCCATCATTCTCTAATCTACCCTTATACCTTCTATGGTAATAATGTTTGGAACAACTGTGGATATAACTTCCAGAATTTCAAAATCCCAGCTTCAAAAGATAATTATTCGTATAATTTCTTCTGCCCACCAGCTGTCACATGCTGATCCCTTATTCAAATTTTTTAACATTCTCCCGATTCATTAACTCCAAAGAAACTTTTAGCCGCCAGTCAAACGATTATCATATCCCATTCTGAAGAACTAAAACTGGGACAGAATTCTGGAGCATTCTACTCTAAAACTACTTTCTCGTTAAAAAAATGCTTAATTCATTTATTATTAATTGATTTTAACTAAGGGGCAAACCATATAATTTTGTGAGGGGGGAGTGTGAGAAATTGTAAAAAATAAAATCGCACAAGCCGAAAAGCCAAAAAAAAAGTGTTGCACAACACAAAATTAGAGAGAAAGAGAGGGAAAAGCGAAAAAAAAGCGTGCAGGCCCATTCCAGGGCAAAACAAAAATTGGTGAAATCATTCCTCCACCCCCACCCCACGATATCAAATGGTCTGTCCCCAACAGTAAATTTGTGGTTTAAATGTATATCTTAAAATCCAGGGTATAAGCCCTGGTCTTATATTTGTTCGCAAGGGGTTTGGGTTGGGCTTATAAACGGGAGGCTTATATCTTGCAATCGGACACTTGAAAGGACCAATCACAACGTGCGTTCTTGGTCCACCGATCAATCACCAACCAGATAATAATCATTATGAATAACAACAACTTACCACTCAGAAAATGTGGCCAAGACAAAATGAAGAACGTTTCCTCCTACGGCAACAATTCTTTCCATGTGACAGAGTCTTCAACTCAATTTTTCTTTTTTCGGAAATTAAGAATGCTCGTCCAATTTTTTTTATCACTCACAACATGATTACAGACCGAATTGGACTCCACCAAGTCCTATTACCATTATTAATTTAAAAACGTAGAAATGCATAGCATACCTCAAGATCCATGAGGAATATTTAAAATCACCCTACTGCCTGAGCAGTAAAGCAGCCTGATATATTGACTAGTTTGAATCACCCTTCAATACACTGTGCGCATTTAAAATATAAGCAAGCACTATTCCTTTAGGACTGAAACAAGGACGAATATAACTTATTTCAGTTCACATTTTGAAATTGTGATTACAAGAGTGTTAAAGAAACAATTTAATAAAGAACTTTTGGGTAATGCATGCGGATGTGGGACCGCATGGCAGATGCCTGTGTGAAGCACTTGTCACAACAAGGACAAGGGAATGGTTTTTCTCCTCGGTGGATTCGCTCGTGTGCTGCTAGATTACCAGACTGCGTGAATCTTCTGTCACAGAAGCTGCAAGCGAACGGTTTCTCACCGGTGTGGACTCGCATGTGGATCTTGAATGAAAGGGTTTCGTTGATTAAATGAATTAGTACTCATATAGATCATCCCAATAATTATTGTCTACGGTTACACTGAGCTAACTTTAGTTATCTCAGCCCTGACTATAGTTACATATCCTAGTGTGACCGCAGCCATTGACTCAAAGTCTCCTGAAGATACTGTTTCCAAAGTAAAACAGCTGTTTCTTAAAACGGAAGTAAACTTTCAATTCTTCTTGTTAACACTAAATTCCGCTTGGTTTACACTCAATCCGGTTCGGTTTACACAAAATCAAAAAAGAAAAAACGTTTATTTTGACTTGTTATTTAATAAAACAATTGTTCCACTGACACTTCTTGGATCTTATTGATTGAGCTTGCTGAGAAGTGAAGTTATTCTCCCGAAGCATCCTATGTATAAGGTTTCATCAGCAGGTATATAAAGAAGATCAAGGTTCGCGAAAACCTCAAAAATTCCCAATGTGTTTATCTTATTCAGTACGAAGAAAACGTGCTCCAGCGATCCTTACCTCGAAAAATTGTATGCGAAAATATGTCAACGGTTGGGCATGCGCAGTAGCTATTCAGTCCTTCTGGTCCTAAACAATATCAATTTGTGCTGCAATTGATGTTGTTTCAGTAACAAGGCACTGATAGATGAAATAGTTAAGTCTTCAAGGATCACTTTATCCACGAATGAAGAAACATATTCAAGCCCGACATCAATAGTCTTCTGAAATATGTCACAGTGATATCCTCAACAATAATCAACTCTCAATATGTTGGGATTGGCAGATACCTTCGTGTTCAATATTCCTATGTATCTGAATATCTTGTGTCCAATTTGTTATCTTCACAGTCTTTACGAGTTCTGATAAATAACTTGAAAATGATAACCTTACCTTCAGTGCTCCCTTTCGGGAAAAGGTCTTCCTGCATACATCACAAGTTGGTCGCTGATGTACTACGTTCTGCGGTGGTTCGTTAGCCAGTATGTAGGAGTTACCAGGCGTCGCCACAGTCACAGGAACCGACGGCCGTCTATATGGACTGAAAGCACTGGGAAGTGATAGAACTTCTGCAGCTTCTGATGTGGCCGCTGTAACTGTTGCAGGTGTTGCTAATGATGGAAATGAGTCCATAGAGTTTGCCTGGTAACGTCGTGAAATGGCGCTGTAGCGGCGTTGATCCATTGTCAATGGCAACACTATTGTCAAAGGGGAAGAAAATGAGGTCAAATACATAAAACGTTCTCATTTGTGTAAAACTTATATCATATACATTGGCAAAATTGTAATACTTATACCATGTTACTGTTATTATACCGTACCTGGTAATGTGTTCACATCAGGTGTGACGTTGGTCGCCACTGCCAAAGAATCTCGCAATGCCCACTGAGACTGCCTTTTGCATGCTGATTCATCATGACAAGATTGCCCGTAACATTTTACATCTGTAAGCAGATGACCACCTTTGTCTATTTGCTGGATGTGATTCATACCTATTACAAAACAACATTTTCGGTATTTTTGATTTAAAAGTAAAAGATACAAAGTAAACCATTGGGGTACTGGTTGTTTTGGAAACAGGTGTGAATGAACATAAAAATTCCAAGTTTAGGAAATTAACACCTAAAACACAGGACAAACTCTTCTGCTTATGACAAATTAAACTCGTCTTTATTTTTAATAACAAAATATCATATCGTAACACAACAATTCAGGCTGTTGATAACTGTGTAATTGGTCATTTATCTCTTTTCAAATAAGATAAGGTCATGTGTATCAAGCAAAATATGCTGCAACTGCTTGTTTTCAAAATGTTTTTTATATTGGAGAGCTTGGAAAAATGTTGTACTGAAAATAGAGAAAATTAACGTCGCTAAAATTAACGCTCCAAGAAATTAATGATCCATAAAATTAACGTGAATTCTTTAAAACCACGTTAATTTCATGGAGCGTTAATTTGCAATAAGAAGGTAGGCTAATGACTTGCCTGCAGTTGCACCTTTCCGTCGTGCTACTGTTATTGCTTCTGAAACTGGCATAAGAACCGCATCTTTTGGAACCAATACTTGATGAGGTAGAGTAACAAGACCTTCATCTGAAGAAGGCTCAACCTTGATTGGTACATCAACAAAGGAGGAGGAGGAGGAGGAGGAGGAGGAGGAGGAAGAGGAGTGGGAGGTGGTGGTGGAGGAGGAGGAGAGGTCTACTTCAGAGGCCAATACCTCCCGGCCAGCATCATTATCTGAACGTTGATCTGTTGTTCCAGCTTTGGCATAGCGCAGCACAGTAGGTCTTGACCTGGGTGTCTGGGGGAAAAAACTTGGAATAGAACACGCCACAATCCTTGACGTTTCACAACCAAAAAATTGTCGCACTTCTTCGTTTGAGATAGGACTATCTGTTAACAGAGGGGCTTTAACTGTTACCTGTGTTGAGACTCGGTGATTTGAGCCTAAACTGTTTGACCTGTAAGGGTGTTTTAAAACAGCGTAATTAGGGTGAATGAAGATATTTGAAGACTTTTAATTTGAACTGAGCTAAACTAGTTGAAGCAAGAAAGATCAGGAAAGTTATTCTTAACTTTTACCTCGGGAAATGTTGGTTGTCAGTAGGTAAATTATTGTGAAGTATCTCCGCTCCGGGCAATTTACCACTGACTATAATTTTTGAGGACTCCTGCACAGTCCACAGAGGGCGTAAATCGTACGATGGACCAAGCTGGGGTTGTTGGGTTGGTTCAAGGAATACCACTTGCGTGCCAGGGCTTGATAAAACCTCTTGAATCTGACATTCAGAGAGTTGGTGATGCTGCGGAAGTTTCTCCCGAATATTATCTGTATGAAGGGAAAAATCGAGTATTAACAGTGTAATAAAACTATTCGGTGAAAGGAAACGTTTGCTACATTGTTTCTATGATTCTTCAATGTATATGCGAGAAGCGCATTGCAAATGAATTCCTCAAAAATATTTTCTAATTTAACATTGTATCCATATCAAAGTAGTTTGAAACATCAGCTGCGGTTTGTTATATTTTCAGGGGCTTAAAACGGTAAGTTATGATGGAAAATCTTTACATCAATAACCATAAAATGTACGAGAATAGTTTAGATTTTCTTTCAGCACATACTATGGTTGTACTTGTACGTTCTCATAGAATGTGGAAATAGCATTCTGGGAAATGTAAGAAAGAACAGTTCATGTGTCGGTATGTTTATTACATGACATTGTAATTCTCGTCTCCACATATGGAATAAATTACAGTAAGTACATTGATGAACAATGGATTCTATTTTACACCGTAAGTGCAATATTATCTTTATCAAAAAACGAAATTCGCAATCGAAAGAATTAGGTACGGAAGTAATGAAACATTGGTTATGCAAATATATAATACGTTTTTGTTATTGTGTATTGAGTTCTGAATAATGAAAATACTGCACCATAGACATATTTTGTAGGGTTTCAGCAATTCACAGCTCACCAATGTACGTGCTTCCGAAATATAGAACACTGCCTGTTGCTAAGCAATGCTCAAATATCAGGAAAACGTGGATATTAGCGAGGGACATAAAAAATTTCAAGAGGACATGTATCGATGAACAACTCAGTCATGTTCTACATGCACTTAGAATCAATTAAAGGCAATAGGTCTGAAATATTTACTGTGGCAATGTTGCCGAGGCTGCACGTTGTAACTATAGATGATTTGGAATTGGTTCAAACATGAAAAGTCAAAGGTCTCCACTACTAACGGAGTCAACACAATCTACACAGTTCTGACAATGACCAAGTAAACAAAAATTCATTTTCTTTCTGATAGTGTTTCTTAGAAAACCGTCTCGACCAAAAAGAGAATCGAATTGTGTCAATACTTAAAGTAAAATAAAACAGTGAAATACGCTAAGTGTCTTTACAGAAAATTATTGAGATGTGTATTTCACATCGATAGTGGATTTTTGGCTGACGTTCGAGCGTTTTCTTCTGGATTAAACATCTGCTAAATATCGGCACTGGTTTATACGTTTTGCCTAGTCCAAAAGAGGAGAATAGCTTTTGTTGCAAGAGACGAGACACCAACCGTTCTAAAGCTCAGACACAGATAAAAACATGTTCTATCTACTGCGACACGTGTGACACAATGATAATGAATGAGTATGTTTGACTCTCAACCATTATAGCTTTTCGCGTCTAAACATCGGCTAAGCATCTATTGATTTACTTTGTGGTTATGTTGCCAATTTAAGGTGCAGTGATCTTGAATTGGATCGAAACATGAAACGTTAAAGGTCTCCGTTTTGACAAGAATCATTTCATTGTGATATTGTCGCTAAGAGATGAGGGAAGATAGGGTTAACTGACATTTTACCGCAGGTAGAAGAGCCAAATTTTCTTATCGTAGACATGTAAGGAGTTTGAAAATACGGTCAACAGATTAGTATGCCGTATAAGGTCTATAGACAGAAAATTCGTCTGGCGGAGAGAAACTATTGTTAGTTAAGCGTACTTGCTACTGACTACTGACTAAACGTTTTTTTTTTACTACAGGTGGTACCCCATTTTCACTCTCAGAGAATCGGCTCGACCAAACAGGAGTATTGCTTTTCTTCTAAGGTCTCGACTTTACACAGATTTTTCTTTTAGTTATTGTTGTGTCTTCCAAATGAGAGTTACTGACTTCCGAGCTTTAACACTGAAAACGACGAAACAACAACCGCTCCAAATTTCGGCTAAACATCCACCGCCGACATGGATAAAAAGATATCTTATCAACTTTTATTTCGTCTTTCCCTGCAGCGTTTGGCTTATTCGTTAACGCACAAAAGAACAGATTTTCAGAGAGTACTCTTCCCGAGTTCTGACAATCGTAGCTGGGGGCATTCCAACTTACAAATGGAACATCGGAACTAAGTAACCAAATCAAATCTAAGGACTCACCAAGTTCCATGATGGTTTGAGTCCAAGTGGCGCGTTATCAAAGATTTTGTCTTGAAAGAATGTTGGTACCGGTAAATTATTTGTTGATGAACAAGACGAGATGCTGTTCGTTCGCAGAGTTAAGAAGAAAATAAAAACCCGACAGAATGCGCTGCTTAATAAGATGCAGAAATATAAAAAAAACTCCATGGCAACATGAAAACTGTTTATCAGCAAGCAAAGCCGACACTGAAGGAAACGATAACGTAAAAGATACTTCACGTCTACCTTTTCTTGTTATTTATCAGAGTGTGTAGATTGCCTTGGCCTAGATTTTACAGGATACATTTTACCCTTCATGTTGAGATATAGTGGGTATTTTGTTGTTTTGTTTATTCGTGTAATATTAAAGCAAACGTTTTCTTACCTATTGTCTTGTATCGATGACAAGGCTTTTGAAATACTATTCGATTGGTGCGGCAGCTATTCAGGTTACCAGACAATCTGGTTTCTTTCTTACTAATATACATATTTTATCCTTTATTTTGAATGTTCCATAGCAACAGACATTTGTACTGCTTCAACCCTTACATCTATTGGTGAGGTATTGCTGCTCAAACCCAAGTATTTATATTGCTAAGGGAGAGAATTAAAACGCATGAACCCTGACCGGCCCCATTTCTGGAGTGATGAGGGTGGGGTGACGTGGGGCAATGTTGGGTGGAGTGGAATGGCATGGAATGGATGACGTAAGGGGGGTGCGTCTGGTATGGTTATGGTCTGGTCTGGTCTGGTCTGGTCTGTTCTGTTCTGTTCGGTTCTGTTCTGTTCTGTTCTGTTCTGTTCTGTTCTGCCGGTTCTGTTCTGTTCTGTTCTGTTCTGTTCTGTTCTGTTATATTCTGGTCTGGTCTAGATCTGGTCTGGTATCTATGGTTGTGGTCTGGTCTGGTTGTGGTCTGGTCTGGTATATGGTATGGTTGTGGTCTACTCTGGTCTAATCTGGTCCGGTATACACCCACATATTTGTATTGCTTAGGGAGCAAGTTAAAATGCATGAACCAGAACGGGTTCCATTTCTGGAGTGGTGATGTGGGGTGATGTGGAGTGATGTGCGATGGCATGGGATGAGATGAGGTGAGTGTGTGTGTGTGGTCCAATAATGGGGGTTGTTGTTGGTCACAACTTCACCACTAATCGTTTCTTTTAACCTCATCTAACTATTTAATTGCATTTTGTCCTTTCAGAGCAACAAATAATTTCAGTTAAGGTTTTAACAATTTTTGAAAATTTCGAAAAACCTTCGGAAATGTTTGTAAAATCTTCCAAAACCTTCGGAAAGTGTTTAAAATAAATTTTTACAATCCTCTGAAACTTTCAGAAATCTTCGGGAGATCCTCAAAAAATATTTGGAAATCTTCGTAAATTAAGAAAATCTTCGGAAAGGCTTAGAAAATGTTTAGAGATGTTCGGAAGTCTTCGGACAGTCTTCGGTATGACATACGTAAATCGAGAAAACACGGTCGGATACTACCCGTTGCATAGTACTACCCGACGAATATGCAACGACTTTCAAGCCTTCTCATTGGCTGAATTGTGTATGGCATGGCATAAAGTGTATGATTACATATCATACTTGTATACTACATTCCTGATAGCGTTAGATTGGGTGATAAGGGAAACAACTTGATGCTACTTGACTAGAGATTCTAGACTATGCAGATGACCTTTTCTCATCTCCACTACCAGACACAGATGCAATAGAAAACAACAAGGCTCGGTAAGAACGCGTGGAAAGTCGGATACACGTAAGAAAGATCAAACTGGCAAGGACTAATAATCTTGAGTAGTACAGCAGGAAGTTTTGTACGTTTTTGCCTCGCGCAACAACTGCGCAGCCAATTTCAAAGAACCAATCAAAATCGTTAGCTGTAGCGTTGCAGCCAGAGGCGTTAAAGAACGTGGGGTCTGGGTACGAGATGTGGACAGGCGTTGGCCAGGTTTCCTCAAGATGGTCCCAGACTTCTTCGTAAAATACTCCAAGCGAAAAAGAACGTGAGGTCTGGAGACGAGATTAGGCGGTATTAATATCACATTTCGCAACAAGAGTCCCGAAGATTAGAACTACTAAACAGGACCCGGTTACTCAAAAGCCGATTGTCGTTAACCCAGAATAAATAAACCCACCACTGGATTCTGTTTCCCAAAGACTAATTTAGACAGCAAAGCGTGGTTTAGGGACCGGTCATTGTTTATCGCCAGAGGGGAGGGGTGTAATATTTGCAGTCCACAATATATTTTATCTTGCCCTGGCATGAATAACCACCGACTCGTAACAAATTCCGTTTGTGAATTATTGCTGTTGCCAGTGGTTGAGAGATATAAGCCACACCTTATACCACATACACCATATAACCATCGGTTGTGGAAACAAGCAAAATTAGAGTTTAGTATTTAATAAAATTTTTTAAACACCTGCACCATAAATGTTTTAAAATACGTTTTATAAAGTAACTTAACAATGTTTTACTTTTACCATTTAAAAATAGGAAATTTAAAATACCTCGTGATTAATTATCTACGATGGATAAGTGGGTTAACTATTTAGCTTACCGTGAAATCCCGGTTATAAGCCCCCCCCTCCTGATTATAGGCCCACCTACCTGTAAACAAAAATACCATTCCGGTTAGAAACCCCCAGATATAAGCTCCATCCCCTCTAGCTTTCTTTGTTTAAATACAAACACCTTCATCATGACACTTCACAGAACGCTGTACAATTTCAAGGAAGATTAAGTTTAATTATAGCTTTACTGCAATCTCATCAAATATTAACGAAATTGTTCCGAATATTTAAATGATGTATCGATTTCTTGTGACATTTAAAAAGTTAATTAAAGGCAAGCGTATTTCGCTAAAGCTGTAATTTAGTCTCAGCTTATCAATTCCGAAAAATTATTTTCATACCGATTATAAGCTTCCCCGTATATAAGCCCCCCTCTACTTTTCCTTGTTTGTTTCATATAAACGCTTTCACAGAACACTGTACAGCTTCAAATAGAAAATTGGGAAAAAGTCATCAAGATAAGTTCCAAGTGGGAAGTCTGAGCTTCTGTTTGTTATATTCCTGTTACGTTCACGTTGTTACAGTTTTAAATTTGGTGACGTTTAAGAACTTGATTAAAAGCCAGTAAATGGAAAATGTATTTCGATGATGCTGTATGTTAGTCTCAACTTAATTCTTATCAGCTTGTTCCGAAGAGTTTTATTTATACCGCTTATAAGCCCCCCCGGATATAAGCCTCCCCGGATATAAGCCCCCCGGATACAGTAAACACCCGCGTATAAGAACCTACATTTTTACAAATCAGCCTGAATAGGTTCTTATATATCGG
>JANVCK010218828.1:0-10417 GCA_026546655.1 Epizoanthus illoricatus | reverse complement strand
GGGGGTGATGGGGTGGTGGAAGAATTTGTAAAAAATAATTTGCACCATCCGAAAAGCCAAAAAAAATTATAAAGACAAAGAAGGAGGAAAGCAAGAAAAATACTGCAGGCATATTCCAGGGTGAAAAAATATTGCGCGCAAATTAATTCTTCCACTCCCCCCCCCCACGAAATCGAATGGTCCGTCCCTACTAAAGTACTCCTAATGTTATGGTCCAAATCCTTGTCTAGACATGTGCTCAAACAAAAGTTGACTTTTCCCACAAAATACGCAACCAAAAATAGATCTGTCGGTACTAATGAGTAGTGGCAGCAAAATGAGTATTCGTCAAATGCTTTCTTGCCCATGTATGTCGGCCACAAAAGTTGGCTTTTTCAGTAGTCACATTTGGTCCTTGATCAAATTTCTGGGATTTCTTGACCGAAATGAAGGATCATACATGGAACAAAAAAGATTGTTTGTACTTATCTGCCCTTGGGTGATAATAAGAGAAGCAGATTCAATCAGGTACAAAAACAAGACTTGGAGATTCATTCTAGAAACGTCTGAGGTTTCGAGATCGGACCACTGAATTTTTCCGATACCCATCCTTTTTTAGTACCATTGGTTACCCCTTAGTCTAGTACCAAAACTCCCCTTACCCCACCCTGCATAGGGGCTAACCCCCCCTCCATGCAGGGCGGGGTAAGGCGGGAGTTGTTGTACTGGACTAGTTACTCCTCGACTCTGTATTGGTTCTCAGAGTTCTCATATTCATCCATATTAAAATACTGTTCAGAAAACTGACATGTCTGGATAAGGGACGGACCATTTGATATCGTGGGGTGGGAGTGGAAGAATGATTTGCGAGGAAATTTTTTTTTGCCCTGGAATGGGCCTGCAAAATGTTTTTGCTTTTCCCTCTCTTTCCCTCTCTTTCTCTTTATAATTTTGTGTCGTGCAAATTTTTTTTTGGCTTTTTGGCTCGTGCAAATTTTTTTTTTACAAATTCTTCCACTCCCCCTCCCCCCACAAAATCAAATGGTCCATCTCTACCAGGTAAGTGTATTCACGAATCACCTTTTTCATAGGTTTGAAGATAGATAACTTTAACTATTGTAAATTGATTTCTTTTTCCAAATTGAATTCTTGAAAGATACAAGAAAAGAAACTGATGCAGCCAGTCATGTTTCAGTTCTTGCCATTCGATCTGCTTTAGACAAGCTTTTGATCAGCTACGGGGCAGCGTCGACCAGTGCTATGATTAATTTTCCATCATGTATACAACGGTTGTGTCTTCACAGTGATTACTGCCGTGTGTAGAGCGCACGAGGCAGTGGCACTAATCACGTGCTCAATCAAAATTCAGGAATTTTGTCACGATTTGTCGTTGAGGATTTGTTACGATTTTAACATTGAGCCTGTATCTGAACATGTCAGCGGTATACTGCGTTTCATCCAGCAGCGATCACCTCCATGGATAGTCAGTGAAATTCTCTATTTACCAGTTTCAAAATGTGTCGCGTGTCCTTGATAGAAATATTTAAAATGAAAAAAAACATACAGACAGTAAAAGACTGAAAGCAACAAAGGAAACATATAAACGAGAAACATCAAGATTGAAAGTAGAGGGTCAGGAATCGAACCCACGATTCGCGTTCCTTCTTGTTACTCGCGACTACCTTTTCCCACAAACCATCGCATCGCAACAAGTAGTCCGCAGTCATCTGGGACCGGTTCCTCAAAAGTCAATGTCTTGTTGTGTTGTTCAAACATAGATCACTAAACCAATTGACTAATCCATAATTCAATGCTGTCTAACTCATCGTTTGGGAAAAAGAATCCAGTGAATGTTAATCCTGGATTAGCGCTAATCGGCTTTTGAGGAACCGGGCCCTACTGATTATAAGTATACTGCCCCTGCACAGCATTTTGTTTGCCATTTATAGTAACTTCTAGATTCTTAAAATAAAGCCACAAATTCTTCAATATCAAAATTGTAGCGACATTCAAGAAGTGCCATTTAATAGGAAAACACAGCTATGCAACTATTTTCCTGGGCAAGAATTCGACAAACAATGCGTTGTAAATTAGATGAATTTGCGTTACTTTTACTATTGTTGGTATCAACGTATGAATTCAGTTGATATGTATCAGTTCGAAACTTTTAAGTTTAAAAACTTAGTTTTAAAACTTCAGGACTTGCTTACATACAAAACATGTATAAAATGAAGATGTGGATTGAATTCACCCCTTCAGTATCAAAAATAAGAAAGCCGACTTCTATCTGTCTAGCCAGTATATAAACTAAAATGAATTACTTCTGGAAACTAAATTACGGATACGAATTACAATACTTACAAATGCCAGTTATTTCCAGTGAAGCAGTGTAGTACAGAGACGGTGTTCGGTCTAACTTGTTTAGGTTAGTAAAATGCACAGACACTTACATGTACTTGCCAAGAATTACTTTTGGTAACAAGCCAGTATATGTGATAAATAATATTGACACAGAAGTTTCGGAATCAAATTGGAATAAATTATTCTCGTAATCGTGTCTCCCTTTCAACAAACAGATACAAGTGTGATTGACTACTTTTTGATAAATTATCCATCATTTATGAAATATAAATTATTTTTCAATTGTACAAAGCCTGATGTAAACAGTTGTGAAGTTGGGAGAACACTCGAGTACCTGGGAAATCACTCCGCGTTTCTTTTGTAAAATAATTGGAAATAATATACAGTCAATCCCGAGAACGTTGTCCAAAAAGAAAATATAAATATACAAATATATCTCACACGTTTGATGTGGGAAATTTCAGCCAGCTAAAATTGTATGCAGTAGAGAAATTAACATAAGAGAGAAAGTACAATCTAGAAACATGGAAGATAAGAGTTGCATCAAAATTTAATATGTATGATATGTACTCATGTATTCACGATATGTTAATCGCACGTATCCGAGACATATTATGTCGACGTTGTACCTCATGTTTCCTGCATTTAGACACCACTTCTTAACGACAACGACACTGAATTCGAAGACAAATGTACTCTTTCGAATTTTGCGCGTGGTGCAAACAGGAAGGGAACAGGGAGGCCGATGTAAAAATAGGATGCGTTCGGCCCAACGATCGAACGCAAAAATATCATAACAGACAAAAGCGGCCAGATAAAGAGATATTAATTAATTAAAACGCAGCATTTTAAATTGCTACTGCGAAATTGCTAGGATATATCGACAACATCGGTCTCACATTATGCAAGTGTATAATCATAAATATAATATTCAATCATTTCTCGAGGTATAAGGAATCGATTACTTACGTACGATTTGCGTCCAAATCCAAGATGTCGTGGCAAGTTGAATGTTGAATTTGACGTCGGCTTTCTTGTTCGAAATCCCTATGCATATGACTGTTATGAAGGCTTAAGAAATTTAAGTTCCCCATATCAGAGGCATGTATTAAAACCTGGACTGGACGTTCGACTGGTCTCTGGACTGGACTGGACTTTGGACGTCGAACTTTGACTCAGGGGTGGGGGTGGTAATTTTTTGTTCTGACGTTTGTAGTAGAGGGGGGAGGGGTGAGGATGGGTATGTTGTTGTTCGTTCGAACTCTGATTATTAGCCTTAGACAAAGACAGAGTCGGACTCATTTTGAACTAAAATTTAAGCCTCAAAGTGCTTGATGATATGTGACGTCATAACTACGTCATTATACTACATGATCTATCTTTTATCTGGCACCTCTGAGTGCTATGGTGTAAGGACACAACCATAAAATGGTAATAAAACTTGTTTTTTACATGTTCACTGAAAAATGTATTGTAACTCGAACAATAGCAAAAGTACATTAAGATTCATATATTATCAATTAGTGAATCAAAACACCATAATTAGGTAGACCTTATAATTGTCAATACTCGTGCCAAATTTCATCACTTTAGAAACAATAATAAGAAAGTTATGATGGGGGCACTTTGTGCCCCCTCCCCCGGGCTGAGACACCTCAAAAAAGCCCGGGCTAGATAGGGTTAAATTTGAGTGGAAAATAATTGACAAAAATATGCTGTTATAGTTACTCAAATACTTTGAAACTAGAGCCTGTGCGATAGTCAAAGAAAAACATGCGGATTGCCAGATGGTAGCTTGGTTTCCTAAAAGCTGTAACTGGGCATATGTCAAAAGAGGCTGAACTATTAGACTGGACTGTATGTTACTATGGAGATAATACTCCAATTATAGTTAGAATGAGTTAGTTTAGTTTAGATAAGGAGCTGGTCTTCAGCGAGTATTCCAACACGCACGTGCACGTGCACGCACACACAATAATTATTCACAAACATACTGTAATGGATCCAAGGAGGTCACTGTTTTAGCCTTGGGGGTGGGAGAGTCAAAATGCCCCCCTCCTTGGAACGTTTGTCGGTTATGATTTTAGGCTTATATTATACGTTTAAGGGCTAATATGTGATACCGGGATGGTGGGCGATCACTATGTTTTAAGGTGTGTCACTATACCTGGCCGCAGTCACTTCGTAATGTCCTTTGGCAAGACATTACTCTCACAGTGCTTCTTTCCATCAGAGGGTATAAATGGGTACCTGCAAAATGGTCGAGGGGAAACCCTGAAAAATGTCTGGGGGGGGGTAACCTTGCAAAATACTAGCATCCCATCCAGGGGGAGTAGCAATAGTCTCAGGGGAAATACCTATTCCAAGAACCTAGATTTCAATATGTTTTGGGAGAACATTCCTCCAGACCTTCCTAGAAGCTCACACTTTTAGTGGCCGTTGGTTTTGCCCGGATCTACATTTTGGGTTTGGGTGACGGCCCTGGCTTTACTGACCAATATTAATCCACAGGTTGACAACTGGCTATACGCTGAATCAGTGTAAATAAAAATCAAGTCAAGTCAAATCTGAATCCGAAAAACAAGTTTTTCTATATTGGACATAATCACGGTTTACATTTTTCAACCACTACTATAGCTTTGATAAATAATATAATAATAACAAAGCGTTAATAAAGAAACCCTAACGCGGTTTCAAGTTCTTTGTTTGCTTTTTCAAACAGGCCGGGAACCGCGTTGATAGGTTAATTACTTATTGAGTTTTCAGATGCCATCTCGAGAATTGTTCTTCCTGAAACTACATGCGAGCTCTTGCAAACCGTGATTAGATCCATTATAGAAAAACTTGTGGTTTTTTTAAATTCAGCTTTCAGAAAATATATACTTTTATTGGGTTAAATAAAATCCTGGCACGCTATAGAAGAAAATCCTATCTTGATATCTTTAGTCATAGAATTTCTGAATTCTGTTGAGGGTACGTACAGTCAGTCAAAAATCTTTAGATTCTGTTTGCTATATTTTTTAAATCTTTCTCTCATATACATCAGTTGGACAACTAACTTTTGTGGCAACTGAAGTTCAACAAGTATACCAACATTAATATATAGTAACTGCCATGATCGGTTTTCACATATGGTGACTGAGGAGAGTAATGGTATTTGGAGAATTTGACAATAAAGCTCAATGCACTGTGAACAACATGCGCTAAGATTAAGGGATGAGGTCAAAATATTGGATCTCAACACGCGGATCCAACATTTGTTGATTTGGGTAGCGGATTGCGTAGAGTACCCCTACTCCCCTGTTGGGCCAAGTTGGTTTGGTATTGAATTTCTAGCTGGATTTTACGTGCATGTAAAAAAGAGTTTATTACAGAAATGTGTTTTAATGGGCACTGAAGCAGGTAATACCGTTGTTGTTAGATTTTGATTTCAAGCAGTTGGGAGACATCCTGGGTCAGAAATTGGGATTTTGCTCCAGAGGTGACAGGTTACGTTGAATCCCCACTCCACCCCCCAGAAGTTGGATGCCAAGAGAAATCACTATAGTTTTGACCTCTTCCCTATAGATGTCGACCAGGAGCAGGTCCATGAAATTCATATTTGGGGCCCAGAAATGCATCGTGCTGGGTTTCGTTCATCAAGATAAACGAATGTAAAAAAGGAGAGGGGGGAGGGGTGGCTTGACCTGGTGTAGAGATGTAGTCGTCGAAGGACTTCAAAGTTTATAACAAAACTGTAAATGTAGTATTAGGCATGCGTCATTCAATCAAACTAACATATATGACATAAAGAACCAAATAAAAGCTTTATAGTATGAAGTTAAGTCGAGTTTGCTTCGTTGTAATCAAGAAACGATCGATCTGATACTTGAATTCCGGCCATAGATAAAATGTTACGTGATGTGGCATTTGGTACCAGGCTCCGCTCATGCATATCAAATAAAAGTTACAAATTCTATTAGTTATCAGTCCACTGAGTATTCTAAAACGACAAGAAAATGATTAACAGCTCATCCGGGAACAGTAGCCACCATTTTTTTTTCAACAATGACTGTTACTTTCGAAAAAAAATTAAAATAAAATTTACAAAAAATAAATCAAACTCTGTTTCAGTTGTGAAAATTGTTCTATGGTCAGTAAAAACTTAGGGAAAAGAGACTAAAGTAGATCATTTAAGTTCCGTACAAAACCAAACCAGTTTGTTATTGATGTGGAGCGGCTAACCCTTTATTGATATCAAAATTACAGCTTGGTCTTGTTAGTTCAACCATTCGTTTCTTACCAACCTTAGCTCTAGTATTGCATAGGCGACCTTTTAATTAACACTCGTAACTCCACCAGTTTTTTAAACGAATTACAAGACATCCCAGCTAACTTTAAAAAACTGCTATAACAAATGTGGTTGCATGCTTAGCTGATCAGCTAGTTATCAGGTGATGCATAAAACCTTCAAATTATAACAAAATGAAATTAAATCCCTAACTGGAAGGAAGGCACTCCAGTTTGCTAAGTACAAACGTGACCTAGAACTGGGTTTGAACTCAGAACCATCGGGTCGACGCACGTATTCTGGGTTTTATTTCTTTTATGGGACGAGACCAAACGACATCCAAGCCGAACTGAAATTTACTATTTTGGTGTGGGTACCCTGTGCTTAACCCTGGGGGTACCACAGGCTCAAACCCGCCGCTCTCGGACAGTCAACTCATGGAGTACCGAAGGCGAACGCGATGTTCCAGGGGTTGATCGTTCGTGAGCGAGTGGTAGCCTTTGGTATCCGCAGGTGTAAGCACAGGATACCCATACCACAATAGTAATGATAACGATAACGATAACGATAGTGACAGTGAATGGTAATGGTAATGGTAATATAATGGTAATTGTAATGGTAATGGTAATGGTGATGGTAATGGTAATGGTAATGGTAATGGTAATGGTAATGGTAATGGTAATGGTAATGGTAATGGTAATGGTAATGGTAATTGTAATGGTAATGGTAATGGTAATGGTAATGGTAATGGCAATGATAATGATAATGTTTTTTAAAACACGTGAATATTTGTTCCCATTATTAAACATTCTAAAGCGCAGCATGGACAAAAGTGTTAATTAGTACCTGAACGTGGCCAACCAGTGTCTCGTCTGCTGAATTTAATTGACATTCTCAAAGCTAGCGTAAAAACACGGCAACCACAGATCCTCATCCTCTCATATTCTAAACTAAATTAGTCAATAAAATGACGAAAACATCCTGATTCACTTACTACCTTTGAAACAAGCAAAAATAAATCTAAAAACCAGATGCATAAATGACACACAAATTCAAGTAGAAATTATAATTCCATTCAGTACAAGTAAATTGTTACTAAGTTGTTTCTGTAAGCACTTGTAAAGAAGTACCTCAGAAATAGCTTAGTAGTCAAGAACAAGACTGACTAGAGCGCAAAGGATTATGGTTATGAGGGCAGCACCAAGGCCCTGGGTTCCACTGCCCTGGGTTCCACTGCCCTGGGTTCCACTGCCCTGGGTTCCACTGCCCTGGGTTCCACTGCCCTGGGTAGGAGTGGTAGTATTACCAGTAGGAGGCGGTGTAGTGGGTGGAGCGGAGAAGGTGGCGTAGATCGGACGGTTGTTGGTGGCCTGGACCGGGCGGTCAGTCTTCACAAGCGGGTTTCCGTCCGCCTTCTTGAGACTGCGGAGAATGTTCAACTGAAACAAGAACGGACCAGTCAGCTAACGCATGAGATAATTTGCACTCATTCAATGTTTATTTCCAGTAAACTCTTTGCATTTCATGGCTTTCTGCAATTCTTATGGATTCAACAAATTTTATAGCTTTCATAATTTTAGTTAAAATCACTCATTAAATTTCCTATCATCTGCTCATCGGAGGGAGTGACGAAAGCTAACTTCTCCAATTTGACCGACTAGCTAATGAAGATATAGGAAGTATGTATCCAATTAGCAAATTTGATCATTACCTAACATTACGCAACAATACCACCATCTTGGATTTTTTGCTGATGTCAGCAAATCGTCTAATTTGATTCGAAATTAACAAAAATTAAAAGAGCTCAACTAAATATTTCACTTTTTGTCTTGATCTGTCTGAGAGTCACTCGAAAGTTGCAAGTTGCTCTGCCGAAGGCGAAAGGGCCCTTTTTTACACTATGTTATCAGTACCGAAATGTTCCGAGATAATTTTTAAAAAAGTCAGGAGCTCCATAGTTTTAGAGTTTATACATGGAAAAATATAGTTAGAGGATATCGGATTTTGCTCCATCGGCATAATAAGATTAAACAACTGGATTAAAGCCCGCCCACACAGAGACGGATTTATTTCAAAATGCAATCTTTCGAAAACGTATCCGGGTGGACAGACATCGTTTTCATTTGAAAGCACAATTTTATTTTTGCGTTTTCATGATCAGCGCTGCCCCTCCACACGGATCAGTTTTCATTTGAAAACGCAAAAATATTTTTGTGTTTTCATGTTCCATCCAAACGACAACGATGTCAACTTCACCAAAAACAGAACTTTTCGAAAACGGGTGGAATTGTTTGAAGACGCAATTCTATCATCTCCGTGTGGACGTGCAAAGGGCAAACTTTCGAAAACGATAGTGTTTCCAAACGTTTTCCCCTCCCTCTCGCCCCAGTCTCTTCTTCTTCTGCCCCACTTCTTCTCACCAAGCCTGGCGAGATGAGCCTGTTCACGGGCTAAGGAAATAAGGTATTAGATTTATAGCACCGGGATCTAATTTTCGTTTGTGAACTAAATGGAGAGGACGCTTATTTGCTTAAACATGAACATTTAGGACAAATTACAGCAGACCTCTTACGCTGTCAATTTTGAAGGACCATTATCGGAATGGGGTGCCTGTTACATAAACACATTTAAAACTCAAACGGAGCGCTAACTTTATTACTTTAGAATAACAAAATCTCATGCGAAGTATGACAATATAATAGAACAAAATCTAATTTTGAAACAACCAGTGAGAAGACGATTATATGATAGGAAAGAATTTGGAAATCCTGATGCTACGAGTCCCAAAAATTTACTTTTACTCGCAAATTATCATCGTCGTTGGAAATTGGTTTTCAATACACCGCACGTCCTCACATTTCTGAGTGACTGTGGCTTCCCCTCGAGAGAAAAGTAATTTTTTGTTTTTTAATTATTAATAGTAATGTTTACCTGCTTCTCGGAGATGGTCATGGTATTTTTGAACACTGTCCACGTGACCGTCTCCTGGCACTCCGGAGTGGTTAGAGAGCCGTTGTATCGATAGAACTTGGTGATGTCTGATGGCAGGATCGGCCTCAGGGCAAAGTTCGGGATAGTTGTGTTAACACCTGCAGAAGAAAACAACCAATGTTAGATGATAACTTTATATAGCGCAAAAACTATAAAATCTAGTTTCTAAAGCGCTGCGAAGTTAAAATTAAAAGCTACAAGTTAATAAAAGCTAAGAGTTGAAAGCTAAAAGTTAAAGATCGAGTTGGAAAAGTAAACTAGACATTCCAAATTTAAGTTCTTGTCTCCCAATAAGAGGAAGGGCCATAGGACTGTTCTAAAAATATCGACCAATCAGTGAGCTTCAAGTTAATTAAATGCCTAAGATTGGTTGAGTTCGCGTGGAACGGTGAAACCAGACACCGGAATGGCGGTTACAAATAGATCTTGAGCCGTCTGGGCCCTGGTCTCGGCCTTTTATCATGAGACAAGTACTTCAAAGAGAAGAGATACAGGGAGTTGATACTATTTAGACGGGTGAAAGGGGAGGGGTTGGGGTTGGGATTCCGTTTCCTATGACATTTCCCTACGTACTGATTCCAAAACATCTGAAGGTTTTGATATATGATGTGTCAAACATATGTGTAATATATACAGTTATAAAATAGGATAGATATAACGCACCCTCTGATTGGTTAACAGCTGGCAAAATGAGTGTTTATATCAGAGGATAAAGACACTCATTTTATCTTCGTCTTATTTCTATTTTATAGAAGCAATATAAAGCGGCTGCAAGTGTCTATAAACTGTGATATAAACACACTGAAAGTTCGCCTC
>JANVCK010218827.1:0-15162 GCA_026546655.1 Epizoanthus illoricatus | reverse complement strand
TTGACCGTTTGTGATGAGAAAATACAAGAAATTTTGTGTAATTGAATTTATTTACTGCGGCCAAAATCAGAGTTCATTGTACTGTGGACTGACTGTAAATTTTAAAAAATCATCGAAATGTAGCGATTTACAAACTTAGTAAAAATCCACGTCTTTGTTACCCATAAATACCTCTCACCTTCAAACCCTTGTACTTCATGTGTTCTGCACCAAGTAACAAATTTCACTTTATTTTTGTATACAGAAGATCTTGCGGATGTCTTGAAGAACCTTTCCTTAGAGAAATACAATCCTATATTCGAGGAACAGGAGGTAATTTAAAAAAAAAATTTATTAACAGTACAATACATACCTCTTATTAACCGAGTGCGAGGTCCGTACCGTACGTTACGGACCGAGTTGTTTCCATTCTTATGGCCCAAGCGCGAAGGGTGCGGGCCACGAGGGAAAAACGAGGATCCGTAACTTACGGTACGGAACGAGCAACGGAGGTTAACAACATTTTTATTATATGGTTTTTCTACTTTAGCGCCAAACAAAACAAACAATATCAGCCCTGTGACAATGTTTGGCAAATAGCGATCCGTACCGTAAGTTACGGACCTCAAATTGATCAATCAGAGCGCGCGGATTTCACCAGCCATATAATAAAATGGTGTTAACTTAGCACCTACTAGATTCCATCGTGTCGCAAACTTTTGAAAACGCTGACAAAAGAATTGGTGAAATTGACATCGTTGTCGTGTGGACGGGGAAAACGCAAATATAACATTTTGTTTTCAAGTGAAAACGATGCCTGGGCACACAGATACGTTTTCGAAAAGTTGCGTTTTCAAATAAATCCGTATCCGTCTGGATAGGGCCTTAGTCAGTTAAAAATTTCATGAAGGAGCACAAACATCATAAGCCCTGTTAGTTTCTTTTGGGCTTCATCACCACGTAAATTGTGAAATGAAATATATTGTTGTCGTAATTATCTGAAATAGAACTTGTATAATAATTTATGTTTATGAAATATAAGTGTTTTTGAACTACATTTTGTTGAATCCTTGCCCTCGTTACGAACGGATCCCTGTAGGTCGACATGGAGGCGTTCCTAGATTTGAACGACAGAGACCTGAAGGAGATTGGAGTGACACAGAAAGATGCCAGGCAACAAATAATGGCTGCCATAGCGGAGCTTAACTCTGGAAAGGTATGGAGCTTTGGAACTTTGGAACTATTTTGATGAAGGTATCAAGTAAGATACCAAACAGTGGATGCTGCGTTTTGCCGTAGAGCAAATTTAGTGGCTGAAAGTAGGTGTGCTGTGACAAAATTGCAAACCCGCATATAAGATCCTATATTTTTCCAAATCAGCCTGTAATATTTATTTGATATCTAATGATACTTAATAATACCTAATGATACCTAATGATGGCTAATTATATCAAAATTCTAGCCTTGGGTTCTTATCACATGAAGGTTCTTAAATGCGGGTTTTTACTGTGTATGGATACATCCACGGAGTCCCAGGGTATCTCTCCTTTGGCACAACCCCTCCCCCTCCTGATGCCCAGAGTCTCCGAGAATGGCGTGATGTGACTCATAGTCGGCACTGCTGACTATTGAAAGACGAGCAACTGATAGTAATACACACGTGATAGAGGAACGCATTCCATATAACTAAACTATTTGCAACAGAGAGTAAGTTGGAACACTAATTATGAACACTGTTGCTAAGAACTGAGATTACATGCCCTTTAAGGGTGAGTGAAGACCGAGTTGTAATTCTTTAGCTTTTAGTCTGGCATTTTCCGGGTTTGCATTGTTCCTGGAATGCCTGAAAAACTCCTAGATTTTTAAAACTTTCTTCCGGGAAAACTCCTGGAATCCCTTTTTCTCTATGCATTGACTCAGTTGTTTTGTGAAGCCGCAATCACAAGAATAAAATTTAATCAATTTGAAAGCAAATGCTGGTTTGGACCCCCTCCCTCCCAAAATACGCTTTGTACGCTCGTGAAATTGAAAATGTTGAAAACTGTGAACGGCTCAACCTCGTCCCCAGGGTCTTCTCGGTATTCAATATGGTCGTCGTCTGAAAGAAGACCCTGGCAAACAGTAGATCACGTGATCCCAAAATCTCCAAAAATTTTGGATATTTTTAATTAATTCAAAATGAAAGCTACGTCTGAGCCCATTCAGTAGTAATCGAACAGGAAAGAACATGGTCATTTCTAGATGCATTAAATTACACTCATATAATATTGTAAACAAAAACATTACATTGCTCAAATACTTAATTTCAGTCAAGTTGTTTTTATTTATAAAACCACACTCCACAGAAATCAAATACAAACAATTAGTGGTCGCGGTTAACACAAGTTTATTTGTGTAAGACTATAGATGGAATACTGGCAAAATGTATAAATTCGCAGTGAAAAATACCTACATGACATACATTGACGTAAGGCATTTCTCGCTCTATTGTCCTGCGATCGCCAAAGTTTCAATAACATACACATTTCTAGTAGTTGGTGGTGTGGACAGCAGCCGAGCAGAATCCACGAAGCGCGAATAATGTCCTGTTGGTAAATCATTCAAACTTGCGATTGTAGAATCACAGGTACCTCGTACGGATCGGCGGTAGTTTTATAATCGGATAAAACAGAGAGACGATTCACCTTTCAGGCTGAAGTCGCTCGAGTCCTCTACTTTTCGACTTCACGAACGTAACAACCCGCCAACGGCCGCCATGCAGCTTGCGAATCATTATTCAACCTTGTGCTAGAAACATCAGCCCTCATAGCTTTGACAGTTCCTGCGGACAGATCAGCGGCAGTCTTGTAAACTGATAAATAAAAACAATTCACCTAAAGTTCTGCTTTGAGATCCTTAGAAATATTTGTACTTCATCCCGCCAACGGCCACAAGCTTGCCTCTGAAAACTTGAACCAATCAAAATTCGTGTATGAATGGACCAATCAGCAGTCGTTTTAGAGCAATATTTGCCAGGGTCTTCTTTTAGACGACGGCCATATTGAATACCGAGAAGACCCTGGGGACGAGGTTGGCGAACGGCCCCTAAGAAATCAAAGATGGCGACCACAATATACAAAAGGACAGATTGTGACGTCATAATTAAATTAGCATTAGATTTGGAATGACTAATTAATTAGCTCATCAATTTTCCTTTCATAGGTTCTTATACTTTCGGAGTTTAGGTAAAGACCGCGGCAACTTTCTTGCCCCCCCTCGCATCAGCCCCATGGCGTATCCAGCATGATTACAGCCAACTCATTACTAACAAGCAGTCCTCAGCAGCTTAGGGAGTTATTGGGCTTTTCAGTGAAGCAATACATGTACATACTTTTCTCTCGTCCGCCCGATATTAGAATACTCAACAACAGCCTGGAACCCATATAGCGTAAGGAATATAGCAGTAATCGAATCCGTCCAGCGTAGATCCGCAAGCTTTGTACACAACGAGTAGGGAAGAACAAGCAGTGTTTCTGCGATGTTAAGTAATCTAGATTAAATATCTTGCAAATCCGGCGCACACTTACCGATGTCATAATGTTCTACAAGATCAACAATAATCATATTAACTTATCCTTTCTTCCAGAAATTAATCTAAATGTAAGTCAAACAAGATTCAACCACAGTTTCAAATTCAATCGTTTGTACGCCTCTCTAAATCCTTATAAACACTCTTTTTTGTTCGCACCATACCTAACTGGAACAGTTAGTGCCCGCCATTATTTTTCTAACTCTGTAAACACCGCTGCCCACCATGGCCTAGATTAGTATCAACGCTATATTGGCAATTACCATTGACTGAAGATTGAAGGTTGAAGGTTGAAGATTGACGATTGAAGATTGAAGTTTGAAGTTTGAAGATTGAAGATTGAAGATTGAAGATTGAAGATTGAAGGTTGAAGATTGAAGATTGAAGATTGATGATTGACGATTGAAGATTGAAGATTGAAGATTGACGATTGACGATTGACGATTGACGATTGAAGACTGACGATTGACGATTGACGATTGAAGATTGAACTGATTGAAGTATAACATTACAAAAACAACGTAGTTAAAATTGTTGCTAATTGTTGCTAATTGTTTTCAGGACCGTGAGCGACAGCAGATGCATGAAACGATGTCAAATTATCAGAGCAGTAAGTCTCACTTTACTAGCGGTAAGCACTCTATTTTGACTTTCTTATGTAAAGGGGGAGATTTGTCAAGGGTTTGACAGTTGTCCCACCAAGATTAGTGAATTTTAAATATTACACTACGGTTCGCGGCTACGATTGGATGAGTGTTAGGAGCCTGGATTGATACTTTCTGTGCATGACGGTGTGTTGCTCAAGTTTTCTTCTAGTGCTTGGTACGAAAGCAATTGATTTCATGTGGTTAACTGTAGCGGTGAACTTTAGTCTTGTATCTAAAATTGACTATTATAAGTTTTACTTGCAACATGAAACAACATAGTTGGAGCAAATTTGCCATAAAAAGAACTCGTTTGTCCTCAATTTCTGTTTCTATTTCTATTTATTTAACTTGTAAGATCCATATTAAAGGACAATATGCAAGTGTTCTTTACTCGCAAACTTCACTGACGCTGTACAAGATAGCCCCCAGCCCCATAGTTACCGCTTTACAACTTTACAAGCGTGTAATTATTTCACAGGATACTCGTCGGCGTCGCCCTCGTCGAGTAGTTCTATGACGCGATGGGCCTTTCCTTCTCCTGTCAAGACTCCCCCGAGCTGACGATAGCTGAACCCTACTAGCATCTACAATAATTTTTATCATCCACTTGGATTTGTATAAAGTCTTGTTCCTGTTTTATATTGCCCAACTATTTGAAATGAAATTAATTGAAGTAATCAAGCGATATTTCCCAATACTGAGACTGTTTCAGTGTCCCAAAGTGACGTCGTATCATTGCCGACTGGATGCAAGCTTGTGCAGTAATGCGACGTCACTTCAAAGGGAAACCACACTAATTTTATTTTTCATAGAACAAAGTATGTACAAAGTAGTAAAATAATATATACATCATTTGCCGTAAATTGTTTTCTGCGTTTTTCAACGTACGAGCCCCTTTGCATCACGTAATGGTGGATTACGCGCTACAATCCGTCGACCCCATTTTTATTAAAGGCGGATTTACACGCTCCAATTTGTAGGCCCGACTTTCTTAAAGAAAATGTATGAAGTGGCGCTGAAAATCGGCCCGATTAAAAATATCAGTTGCACTTCAACAGATTTTTGCGAATCGGGAGGACTGTTTTAATTAAAATATTGAGCTCTGATTGGCCGTGGAAATACGACAAGTGTTATTTTTGCTAAAACCTAATTAACGGCTCAAATCGTAGCGTGTGAATAAATGTGTCTTCGGGGCTGCCATCTTTGAAATGTACACATGAAACCCGGCTCAAAATCGGCCTGATTCGAAAAAATCTGTTGCATTGCAATCGATTTTTCCGAATCTGGCCGATTTTTTGTAATAAGGTATTGAACTCTGATTGGCCATGCAAATAAACAGGTGTTATTTTTTGTTTGAACCTAAGTAACGGCTCGAATCGACAATCTTTTTCCAAATGGCTACCCCGGGAGACACATACAAGGGGCTCGTACATAAAGGAGAAAAAATTTTTCGTTATCTGTTGTCTATTCTTTTAAACTACTTTGGTTATATAATTAATCTACAAAACAAAACTTTTTTCTGTGTGGTTTCCCGTTAAGAGTTGCGATGCTGGAAAATTAGTTTTATATTCTATTATGTAACAATCAGGGGTGGATCAGGCGGGGGCAAACGGAGGGAAAATTGCAACATCCAACCAGTGACAAATCGGTCCCTGGAAAAATCTTCTTAAAAATATTCTGCTCGAGCACGTGCAGATGTGCCGACAGTTCAATTTCGTATTTAAACTCCGGCTTAGCGAGGAATGAATAGATCATCAGTTTGATGAGGCAAATGGCGCCTATATATTACTAATATATTGAATTTTATACATGCATTCAAATGTGTAAATAGAATGAAGACAAATTAATCCCAGTGAATATGAACCAACTTTTTATAATAGTCTTTTATGATGGCACTTTCAGATTCCAAAAACAACTTGCATTTATTAAGGAATTAATACCACTTTCTTTGACAGACATCTTGAAAGCAAAATTTAAGGACTTTCGTGAACTTGGGACGAAAATTCATGGGTTTTTGAGGAATAAAAAAGTGAGGCCTTTCATGGTGTTTTGAGTACCCTGACTTTATTTCACCTCCGCAGTTTAGCCAATCGTTTAGCGAAGTAATGTACCATTCACACTGCATTTTGTATTTTATATGGAAAAGAAACGAAATATAGCCGTTTCTAAAATTCACTAATAGCTCATTTACGGAATACGCGCCAGTTCCCGAGAGTAACAACGTCAAATCGAGTCTACGTGGAAAAACTACAGCAAATGTATAAAAACCTGGTACCAATCATCCATTTGACGTTTTTGTTCTCGGTATAGGAGCGCCAAATACTGTGGTTTCCATAACATATAAAAAATATTTAGAGTCATTACAACATTTTTATGTTATAATATTTTTTCCCTTCCAACTCAACAAATACGTGCACTAACGTATGGCACTGAACGTGTTGGGCTTTACTTTGATTAATATCGATTGTTTTTTTAAACACGGTTAGTATAAACATGTTTTGAGTCTGGTCTGAACGCGGCATTAGTGACCATTGCCTGCGAAACAGGCTCTCGGTTTGTTTGTTTGCTTTCCAAGTACAAGGAAGGGACCTGGTGCGGTTCTTGAGCGAGCGCCTGTTTTGTGGTCTAAAGTAAACAAAGCATGGACAAATGCCTAAGACAACGTGAATGCTGGCATTCAACAGTTCGTATCAGCTAGATGGTTGCCTATGCAGGCTAGATACCTGTTTCAAAGCATGTGTCGCAATCTTTGTGACAATTTCTTTCGTCATCGGTTGTCGTACCTGGAGCCCACATTACTGTATGCAGCGGTATTCTTCTTGCGACTAGAAACTCTTCCTCATTCATAACGGGCACTGTAATGTTGAAATACTAAAATGCGGTATCACCTCAGACTGATCAAATAAGCAAGTCAGTTCAATGAAAATACTGTAACAAACAAAACAAAACAAGTAATTTGGTACCACAGTGCGGGATGACGCTGGTGGAAGCTGATTACGAATCACCAAACCTGATTTCTAATATACCCACAGGGGGCGAGGCTTCATGCGAGTATCCGAAATTTAAAACTTTCTGTACTGGAATTTTCGACTCTTATCAAATATATCTGTAAATACTGAAATAAAATAATTGTGACTTGCCTGAAATGTTGTCCGGGTTGTTATTACTTCCTGGTGGCGACTTCAGGCCATTTCGATTATTTTTAGCCCCTGATTCCTGCCCGTATAGAAAGGAGTTAAAAATCGTTGAAATGGCCTGAAAGCGCCAGCACTGCAGCTGGAAGTAAGAACGACACAGACAACAGACCGGTTCGGACTAGATATCCAAGTGCACCGCAAGTGCACGTACAGCCAAGTGCACTTGAGAACAATTTTGGAAACAACAACAGGTGTCATTTTTGGAATACTTAAAAACCAACCTCTCAATCATTATCCGCGAATAGCTCTGTGCTGCACAAAATCCTTTCATTGAAAATAACGATCAGTCGATGTAATTAGCGACCCATCGTTGTAATTTGCAGCTATACGTTGAAATTTATCACCAGTCAACAAGCTTGTATTGTGAGTCTGGTGCAGACTTTGAAGCGCGCTTCGGCTTCTTTGAAAAGTTCGAATCTCTACGGCAGCAAAGTACGAAGCTCGGCCTCGTATGTTGACATTCACACTCAAGTTTATCACAAGTGCACTCGAGTCCGCTAGTGTGAACCGGTGTTTACAGAGATATTGAGAGTCGGAAATTCCAATACAAAGTCTTAAATTATGGACACTCACATCAAACCTTGGCCTCCTGTAGCATGAAATCAAAATTTCCAGTTATGGAATATCGTGATTATTGCCATTTAGTATGACTTGTGGCGATGTTTTCTTCCTACATGTGAAGATGATAAATATTTCTGGCCATATTTTTGAAAATTCGACAAAACGGCCTCGATATTGCCCATTTAATTTGCTGCGTCACGTCATGTCATTGTTACAGCGAGCCAATCATCGAGCTTCATTTTTCGGATAAACCAGAGCCTCTGTTCGCAGTGCAAATACCGCTGGACATAATAACATGGGCACTGCAAATGCGACCAGAGGTCCGACAACGACCACTATTTTTTAAAATGTAACAAAGTTGCCAGAATTTTAGCCAATGTAACAAATTAATTGATCCACTTCAAATAACTACACTGGAATCCATTTGCATGACTTCAAGATAAAATGTACTCGAGGGGATACGATCTTCTAACAATAGTACATTCATCATCGATCAAAGCTTTCCGCAAATAATAGTGGAAGCAATAAAATAATGAAGCAAGCAATTAAACTACAGGAATATTTATAAAATAAACAATATCTACTTCGCACTTTGATTGATCAAAAACCGTTTTCCATAAATGGTTGGAAAACATATATTGCAGTTAGAATAAAAATAAACTTATCTGGAGGCAGGAAGTGTTGTTTGATTGTGTTAGGGTCACAGTCTGGTTAGCCTGTGGGTTATCTCCCTAATGTGGCCACCGCCTGGTTGGCCTGTAGGTTATGTCTCTAAGTAATCTGCCAACCTTTTGGAACTCGATAACTTCAAAGACGTGCAAAGCTTTTTGGTTTCTCGAGCAGGTCGCGGGCATGTTTGTGCGACCTTCTTTCGCCACACTGTCCGTAGTCTCCACGGTCCACTGGGGGACTTAACACTCGACTTGATAGAATTAGGCTAATGCCGGTGTTGAAGCCTCAGCCTCTCAGGTAGTAATTGTTGTGAACCGTCTGATTTAGCGGTCTGGCTAAGACCCTCAAGTGCAGTGCTGGAACCTTGTAAAACAGGTTGCTGAAAAGCCATGTATATGTATGTATGTTGGTAGATTCATCTACGTCCAAGATTTCAAAATTTATAGTCTAAGATACCAAGCACTCGTGCAGAGACGCATATATTTCCCCGTGAAGTGGTGGAATAACGTAGTTTAACAGCTCGCAATGAAGTAACCACGCACGGGTCCGAGAGAGTAGCAAAAACGCCTTCAGTTTCGCAAGCCAAAATTTGCTTTGTTTATTCCTATTATTAACTCGACATACTTTAAAAATAGCAATTCTTTATAGTGCATTTATAATTATACGTAGCTATATCTATATACTGCACTGAATTAAAATATTGTGCAAGTCCTGTCTTGCACGCGAGACAGGTACTCGGTTATCTTCGCTAGTTCATGAAGCAAAACTACATTACAACGGCAAGATTCATCAGTGCTGCAGAGGTGAGAGAAACAGGAATCTCGGGCCAGCTCTCAGGCCCAAAGTTTGGTTTCCATATGACCGTAAGCTGCAGGTCGGACAGTCGGCAACTGTCGCAGACCGCTTGATCGCCGGCAGCCCGCGAACAAAGTTTATCGCAGACACGGTTATATGGAAACCAGGCTATGGACTAACTAAGACCAGTTCAACTGAGCTGCATTCGGCCAGTGATATTCGTCACTCCAGACTGAACGCCAAAGGGACTCAACCCGTCTACCCAGACGATCCGCAAAGCAACATCTTCCAAAATCTGGCACATATAATACTGCAGAGCTGAGGCCCCAGTTGTTCAAAGGTTGGATAGAGCTATCCAAGCTTTGAACAACCGGGCCCTGATGTACGAGTTGCGATTTTTATGGTGTATTGGTGAATCTTTCCCGATGTTATTAACAAGCCTGACATCCTTGATTAAATACTTGACACAAAGGCTTTTTCATCTGAAGTCTCAGAGGTGTTTGAAGTTGAAAAGGTCTATTTTAACTGCATTGTCACTGGTAAGCATTAATGCAAGGCAAGATAAATTAACGCGTATTGTACAAAAAAACAATAACCACGGTATATATTATTGGACTCACCTAGTAGTGAGTACTAGTACCGAACACAAAAATCGCGCGTTGTAGAGAAGGGGGGAGGGGTGTGTGTGAACCCGAGTTGACGAAGGCCAGAAAACCTTTTGAGGGGTCTTGGGTCACTATGAATACTCGAGCGACAGGGCGGAAAAACCTTTGCTGACCTCCTATTTAAAGGACACCTACAGGTTGTTAACTCCATATTTTGCATACAAACTTGTTTGGTGTCAATGAACAAAATATCAAGTAACAAATATATTTCTTGAATACGCTTCGGAGATATAAGGCTCTGTACGTTGGGAAAGATGATATTTCAATCATCAGAAAAACTAACATTTTCGTAACTTTACAAGACCTTACAATAACTCGACATGGTTTTGTCATGTTTGTACAGCGGTAACGGGAAGAAAACGCTTGTCAGATTTGAAGTATTATCGCCAGTTAATGAAAAAATAATGAAAACAGCCTTGTTTTTTCCGCTACGTCTACTCAAGCCGATGCAAATTACTTGAAGGGGGCAAACACCCCCCCTCCCCCTCCTCCACCTGCTACGGGCGCGGGCATGTGAAAGCACTATTTTCCAAGATCGTTTGGGCAGACCGGACCAGTTATCCTTTTTGATTTCTAGAGTGGCTAGCGGTGCATTACACACTGTTTTATCAACAGCTTTCTTTACTGTTCTAATTTGCCAATTTATCACACATCTTGCAGGCAACTTTCAAAGTCGGGATGAACTGAACCCTGGTGATTTTAATTGCTATCTTAAAACGTTTCTGAAATCCAGACAGATAAAACCAGACCTTAAATGAAAATTTTCAAAGAACAAAAACTTATAGATAACAAATCTTTACAAAACAAATATTACAGAAAGAACTAAATTCGTGTCTTAGAACCTAAAGTAACTCATATTTAGCCAGTAAATCAAGCATTGCCTCTCCTTCCTGGTCCAAAAGAAAACACAGATGCTATATAGTTATCATGTAGAATGCTTCTGTAAAGGGCGAATAGAAAATTCAAATTTAAAATCCAAATAGTGTCCAAAGTGCACGCAGCTTTCCAAAGCCCAACCACTTTCGTCTGAGAAATGAAATAAAAGCCAAGGGCCAGATAGACGTACGTTACTTGTTTTGCCCTATTTCTCACCAATGCATCCATCACTTTTGAATGATCGGGGTCCGTTTAAACGTTACCAACAACACAGCCGGCAAGCCTATATATTTAGTTCTCCGTTAGACTGAAGAACCGCCCCTTCTTTCGCCAGAAATCAGTCGAGAACGGGATGGTCGAGCGATTTTGACAGCGCAGTCTGAAAAACGGAGAATTAGGCTGCCAAAATCGACCGATCCCGTTTCTCGACTTATTTCTGGCTGAAAGAAGGGGATGCTTTGCAGTCTTGCGTTATCCATCTTTCAGCTGATACAATTTATGATCTGTGGCTGGTAAAGAGTAACTAAACTACGACTTGAGGGTATACACCATTGTAAGGAACTGTTCGTACGAGACTGTGATCCAGCCGTTCAGGTTATGGTCGTACTGGCGAAAGGCACTTGTCAGGGTCTGTAACAACGTAACATGGAGTAACTGTCAAACCTGGCCCATAGCAAGACACATGGAGGTCGGGAGGGAGGGGGGGAGACCTGTCTAAGGGAGTCCAATTGAGTGGCCAAATACCAGAAACTTATTAAAGAGGTCTCGCGAGTCATACTCCAGGACAAGCAAATTATTTGGGGCCCTCCCCCTGTTATAGGTATGCACACCAACTAAATGGTTTCGAACAAGCTGGGTAAATATATATGTTAATATATAAAAGCAAGTTCTGGATATGTTTTTGTTCTGTTTTTCTCTAAATGATAGAATTGTTTGACAAGTAGTATAAACAGCTTGAAACAGTCGGAAGCAATAGGCCCACTGAAGATTTATGGCTTATCAGTTATTGTTCATTTGCAGTAGCACTGGTAATCTAGTGTGTTTAGTGAGTTTTTTATTTCTATTGAAATCACTTCTTAGTGATTCTTGTAACACCATTTCTTGTCTTAGAACATTGTTTCCTATTTTGATCAATGTTATGCTAAACACATATCGCTTGCAAGTCAGGCCTGTAGCCAGCAGTTTGGGTTAGGAGATTCGACGGATTTTGGCAGTGCCAAAGGGGAACGTTTTCTAGGGTAGTAAAATTTTGAGATTTGAATCTGTGAGATGCCATTCCCTGTGTTATTAAGAGTAAATGTTTTCTTGAGAATAATATGACAAAAATGTTCTTTTCATCCTAACTGTACCATCAGTTAACTACAAGATGAAAGAAAAGTTAACCTGAATTCTGTATGAAAAACAAAATGCTAAGAATGTTTTTATTTTTTAATAAAACTGAACAACACTTTTTTCCCGTATATTTTAAACAACTGAAAAAACTAGCTGTGAGCATATGAGTTGCTGAGCAAGGGAAAAGTACAATGGGCATTTCACGCTACGAAATACTAGTGGCACAATGTCACTGCTGCTCACCTGCAGTATAACACAGCACTGGATGAAGTCATCAAACAGAATGGACCCTCTGTCACTCCTGTCAAATTTCTTCATCAGCATGTCGTATATCCTATCAGGAAGTCGATAACCTGCAAGTAATCAGAGAACAAATAAATGAAGGAAGGAAGGAAGGAAGGAAGGAAGGAATAAATGAATGAATGAATGAATGAATGATCTTAACTAAGGGAGTTTTTCGCCCTGGCCTCTGCATAATGCAATGGCGGATCTCTATTCAGTCCAAAAGTGAGCAAAAGTGCAATCAAATTACAGAAAAAGGTATTTAAGAGACATTAAATTTAATTCCTCTTCACCAGTTACTATATCTTTACTCTATATTGTGCCCAGTCAAAATTTCTAGATTCACCCCTGTAATGCCAAACCATATTCACAACCTAACACCACATTAGTTAGGAAATCTTGTGACTTGGTACCAGAAATGTACAATAAACTTCAAACATTATGGAGTCACATTTCAGTTGCTAGTGAATGTGCTAGAAAGGTTTTACATTCATACACAAAGTTGAGCAACTTTACAGTGCATCATCACATGTACTTACCAAAACTGGTAAGGGCTGCAGCAATACATATTCAAGCGAACATGCAAGAAGAAAACAAAAGTTGGTACAAGCTAACTGTTAGAATATGCAGTAAGGAAACTTACATTAATTAATTATATAATATAAATCAAGAAATATTTAAACATAACTCAGTGTACACATATATTTGTAAAAAATTATCATACCATCTATAAAATGTATAAAATGATATAAATGTTGAAAATCTGGTTATGTTCACATTATTACTTTTTTGAAACTACAAGTAATATTTATATATAACTATAAATATCATACAATATATAACAAGGGTGGCCCACTGATTTTTACAATGTAACTGTTGTCCTTGCAACTATTTTCCATGACGATAAATGGGCAAAAGGGGGCGATACGAACTACCCCAAGATTTTCAAAAAAACCTATGCAGGAATCCAATTAACCTTCCCCCTACAAGTTCTGAGAGTGTCTTTTAATAATATTTAAAAATAGCTTGCACCTATCACAGTACACGTAATTATATATGGTAGTACTGACCTGTTTTCAATTCATTCTTGTCAATTGTACCAGAATTGTCTGTATCATAACTTCTGAATGTCTTCTGCCAGTCAGTAACATACTGCCACAATGCTGCAAACTCATTGAAGTCAATCACTCCATTTTGGTTCTTGTCAAATATTCCTGTGAATAAGATTGGAAATATTATCAAAAACTATATATAATGACCCTCATGTTTCTTCATTTGCTTTTTTGATACATTCGAGTCACCTTCGATTTTTCATACTTCATGTAAATTGTAGCAGAAGAGTCGACGTCATTATGGTCAAGTCCAGTTGTGCCCATATTCAAAAAGGATGGAAGTATCTGCTTCTGCATTGATTACAGAAAGCTAAATGCAGTCACATGCTGAGAATCACATCCTGTTTTATTAAGAATTGTGGAAACATCTTATGTAAAGTGTGAGTGAACCAATTGATTTTGCACAAACTCTATCTAGACATGTCACATAAATGTTTTAATTTTGCAAATTATGGATATATATGACCTGTAATTGCTTATACCCTAAGATAGGCTATACCCCTAACTTTGGACTGGACATCCTGTACAAAATATACGGCCTATAGACGAGTATATATACAGTTCATGTCAGGTAATACATTGGGTTAAATCTTATCTTATTCAGTCACACAGACACCAAGTCAGAGCTCTACAGGTAACAACTCACCAATCATAAGCCGTACTGTTTCTGGATTAAAAGGTGTCCAAGATCCTAATAACATAAAGAAACAATTTGTAAACTATTAGCGAAGTATACAAGGTAGTTAATTATGAAAATAAACAACAACTGTATAAACTATTTTATAATCCTGGCAATTTGTTCTCCTTTACTTTATGTGCCTTCAAAAGCACAACAAACTGTATCCAGAATATTGGCATTGCAAGGGATTGTGGTTGTATTAGCAAAAAGATTTCTCTCTTATGCTCACTGTAAGATAAGCAAATATCATGAAATTTGGACTGACCTCAAGGTATCATCATTAATCATACAGTATTTATAAAAACATAGTTTGAAATAGTTTAAACCCTCAAAATGCTCTCTGTCCAGCCTTTATAGTTTTTGGATACCCTCCCTTAACTCTGTATATGTCTCAGCGGCCTTACCTGGCCACAGTACTGCTAATTTAAGCTCTAAGTAAAAATGACAGTTATAAGGGCACTGTATGCCACTCTGACCCCTCTAAAATTTGCTCGTGTGAGAAGCTAAGTGTGAAATATATTATTTACCATTTGATAATGCATGCTGCAACTCATTCGCACAAATAGTACCATTTCTGTCTGTGTCAATCCTACAAATAAAAGTACATTTCAGCAACTTAAATTAGTAAAATAAGGTAGATCCTATCTTAATTTAAACAAAAAAGGGCACAGCAAGCCTTTCCAGGGGGGGTGAAAGGGGGTATCAAAATCCGTTGATCCGCAAGTACTTTTGCCTAAATCCGAATCCATAATCTGAATGTGAATCCGCCAATCCGTTACGTTTTGATTGTTTAATCC
>JANVCK010218716.1:0-10418 GCA_026546655.1 Epizoanthus illoricatus | reverse complement strand
GTTTATAATGTTGCTGTGCAGGCTATGTAAAGATAAAACTCTGATGACTGGTTTCTATTATGTATTACTCAGTGTACTATGTTTCTTCCCCATCATCAGACTCACCCAGCACCACCAGTTTAACAGAAGCCCCGTTCTTTGGTATTGTACCATTTCTCAACCAGTTGTGGCAGTTACTGATCCCAGAGGGTGGACTAAGTGGCAGTATTGCCCTCCAGTCAGGGCCTACTGCAATGGATATGCTGCAGACAGGTTCAGAACCCTTGAGCCCAGCCCTGCTGGACAAGCACAGGAAGTGTGTTGCCGAGCAAGATGAGGCCATTACAAGGATGGAAGCCGCACTAGAAGAAGGTGCTGTGCTTTCCACTGTAGTTAAATTTAAATCCCAAATTCATATTTATGTACCAATATTTTCCGTAACATGCTCACACATGCGGAGGTGTTAGACCAATACAACAGTTACTGTTGGGCAAAATGCTGAAACTGCACATCACCCCATGTTCCAATACTTCAAGATATGGCCAAATGTCATCAATATACAATTCAATTCAACAAAAATTTGTCATTTATTTTTCACAAGAATATTTTTAGTGCTTTAACTAGAAACTTTCAAAGTCTGAAGATGATATACAAAGCATTATTTGTTTTATAACTATGATAATAGGTTAAAAGTTTGAATAAAATATTTAAAACCAAGCCTTTTCGACAAATGTCATCTTCAGGGTACAAAAATTTACATTTTTACATTTTACCCTGAAGATGACATTTGTCAAAAACGTTTGATTTTAAATATTTTGCTCAAACTTTTAGCCTTTTATCATAGTTATATAACTTTTAGCGAACATTATGTCATTATTTGTTTTGTTCTAGAGATTTTCTCAGAATGTTTCTAAATCTGCTAGAGCAGTTCTGATATGATATATTTGAATTATTTGCGCTATATGAAGGTGATTTTAGCTGAAGATTGAATTATAGATGAGTCAAACTTAGTAGTTAAAATCAATCAGAGCTGTTAATTATAATATGTTTGAACAAAACCATGTAGCTGATCCATATGATCTCTGGTTTAAACTATGAAGGTGATTCCATCTTGAGAAGTATCGATGAGTCAGTTACAACTGTTGATTATTATTCCCACAGTCATGGAAAAGTGATGAAAATTCGTGAAATTTAAGAATGACCTTTTAAGGTTTTAGGTCATGGAAAAGTCATGGAAATTCAGATTTAAGGGGACTCTCAAGTAAAAGAAATGACTGGTTGCTAAGGAAACTTAAAACTCAGTTTCTTCATTATCTTTTAGACTAATTTGTAAAAAATATTGTTTGATACACAGAAAAGAGATTGGTGTGGTTGGTGACATCGATTTCCATATATGGAAAATAAATTTTTTCAGCTTCAAAGCTTAATAACACATTCAGTTCGAACAACAGACAGTAGCAAGTATTACCTGTTGTTCGATAAAAGGAGGGGTTGAAAAAGTATGAAGCGGTTTTTTGAGAAAAACTGCAGTGGGAGGAAATATAGAATCAGACGTCATCTTTTTATTGCGATAATAAATAGTTCATGGATAAATTTTGGAAAAATCGATTCATACTTTTTTTGCGAGTGGTTCACAAGAATGTGTTCAGAAAAAAGGTCGGCGAAATACGTAAGGGTCGTGAGTTATTTTTAGTTTTGCCATTTAATGACGTCATAATATATATGGAAAGTGATGGCATCATCAACCACACAAAATGTTTCTCTGTGCTCTAAAAACTGTTTGATATTAATTAAATCCTAGCATAAAAGTATAGTGTACAACGGAGCTTTAATTTTCCTTAGCAACCAGTCGTTTTTTTTGCCTGAGAGCCCTGTTAATGTTTGTATAAATGTGTTTTGTCAAGTTGCTGTTATGTTGTCTATTATTTATTTGTGTGTAGATAGACAAGCGTGATTGATTTATCAGCACTACTTTCTTCTTCATACATAGAAAATGAAATTGGGTCGCGGAAAAGTCATGGAATTTAAGACCAATTTTCTGTGGGAGCCCTTTGAACACAAACACGTAATAAAACCATTCATAAGGTAGTAGTTTAGCTCCGTTAGAGCATTTTATTAAAACATATGAACAAGACCATGTGTTGATCCATATCATCTCTGTTTACACCACGAAGGAGATTCTATCTTGCAAAGCGTTGATGAGTCTGCTGTAGCACAGTCCAGTCAGCCGAAGCAGAGAGGCCGTGCACTGTCATTCAGCAAGGTTGAACACAGTATGTCCGTCAGGGTGGCTATGATTGAACTACAGCAAGTGTTCAGTGCAGTGGAGAGTCTTGGCTACCTTGTCACAGCAGTGGGCGGCAGTAGAAGTGAGAGATACGAGTATGTTCGCAGCCTGGTCAAGCATGTTGATACACTCGCGACGTTGATTCTGCACTGGCACCACACCCCTGGTAAGCAAGTGTAACTACTGCTGTTGAATTCTCTTTACTAGTCTCCATACAATCCTCATATACTGGTTGGGAGAATTTTGTTATTCATAGAATAGCTCGCTGATAGTGATCAGTTCTTTGTTCAGTGGTTCCCACAGTCAGGGAAAAGTCAGTGAAAAATGTTTTTCAAGGTCAGGGAATTGTCAGGGAATTTTGATTTTTGTCAGGGAAATCCTAATTTTCTTGCTCAAATCAGTCAAAAGTCAGGGGATTTTATATTCAGGCTTCACATCATTTTTTGTTTTGGCTGTGGCAATTTTTTTCCAAAAAGATCGCAGTTTTTAATTGCCATTTAAAAGGTCAAAATTTACTTCATGAACAGGTCAGTGAAAATTACTATTTGGTCAGTGAAAAGTCAGGGAAATGTCAGGGAATTTTTTCTTCCAACTGAGTGTGAACCCTGTTGATTCCCATAACCAGATTGATTGTTTTTGTATTGATAATTTAAGGAGAAGTTAATAGCTGATGAAGATTGGGGCTATGGACTGGGCTACAGATAAGCAACTGCAGATGTCAATAATGATCGATATGAATTTGTTTTCCACAGTCCTTTGCTGTCCTGGCTTGACTTGCTTGAAATATAAGTCATTCTCCAAACAGTCTTATAAAACAGGGCAGATATAAAGGATTTACAAATTGGCAAATAGTTATTTAATACAGGATAAAACGCAGTGACAAAATTAGTATAAAAGCAGTATAACACAGCAGCTTATGCCAGTAAAACTGTGATGAAGAGCACGTGTTCTTGTCTCTTATTGCCCTTGTACTTCTATTAACTCTACAGCTACTAAGCATGCTTTTAGATGTGCACAGTTTTTAGTTATTTTGTCACCTCAAACAGACAAACCAGTTAGTATTTTATGGTCAAGTTAATCGTGCTGAAACGAACTGCAGAAATGCACACATTTGAGAAATCCTACTATCATATTTATTTTCAGGAATGTTTTGTTTGTCTGTCTGTGTAATTCACAATTGCCCATATTCTATCATCACGCATGTAAAATCTGAACTGCTGTAAATAAGTGTATATATTTGCTCTGAGATAACAAGAAGTCAGTTCGACACTAACAGAGCTTCTGTCATAAAAAGAATCACATATAATACAATTTAATTTTGTTTGAACTAACACAAACACCATAACTTTCGCAGCTGTCAACAGTGGGCAGATTTCCAAGTGGACATTTGGAGTTGAAAATGTTCATGTTACATTCGACTGAAGCAGGATATCGACAATCAATCTTCATGAATAATCAAATTTATAATTAAAACCTTTGGTGATGGCTCCAAAAATAATTCAAAGAAACACAGCTGATCCGTGTTATATGGCAGTACAGTATTTCAAGTAATATAAATCGGCAAATCTACCGCAATGTCAAAGTCACCTTTATGTACAGCATTAGATGGACTCAGCACACATCAGTATACACTTACACCAGCAACAACTTGCATTGGAAGTACAATATAGTTTTAGTTTGGTCCAGAAAAATGTTTGTTCGGTAACATTTTGGATGTTTTTTTCTTTAGCTACAGTTTTGCTTGCAAGAAATATACTACATAGCTAGCAGTTATTAGTCCGGCAGCTGCTGGACCTATCAAAGCAATTCTGACGCCCATGTTGAGGATGAACTACATCTCTCTTTCCAGGTACCGCCCCTGAAGGAACAACTGAAGCCGACAAACACTATCCTGTGAACATCCTCTCCTCCAACCCCTTTGTGGTCATGAATGAAGGGCTGGCAGAGAATCTTGGAAGACCCATGTTCGAAAAGAATGTAGCACCAAAGAGGTGGGTTTCTGGTTTTTGGACATCCAGTTGAATACTTTGCATATAAATTGCAATGGTTGGTTCAAAGTTATGATTGTTGAGCAAGGAACAAGTTATTTAAAGCGTGTATCGACTTACTGTCAACCGAAATTCATCAAAGTTTATGTGAGTACATGTATTTCAACCCCATTTTCCTTAAAACTTAATGAATGAAAAACTAGAAGAGAATCGTGATGGTATGTCAAACTAATTAAACGTTTCAAGTTAATCCAACCTCAAACTGCAAAGTTTCAAGGCCATCTACTTGACTTCTGGGATTGGCTTGCTACTACTATGGATTTGTAGTAGGATTAATCACGTGACGATTGTGAGAGCTGATTTGGCCTCCTCAATCAGTTTGACAATTGACTAAATTGACAACTTGGTCCACTTCATGTAAACAGGTCTAAACGTGATACGAGACATACATACAAACATACATAAACTTTATTTAGACGTGGTAAAATCATTCAGTACATTTACATTTAAAATTAATAAAAATTTTAACTGTTTTTCATGATTGCCGTGTGGAGTCCGACACTGAAAAAAATTCTCAGTATCCCTTCTACAATCTGCAAGGATTTTGCGGTGTCTTGTCTCCTTAGTAATATTATTCCATAGAAGCACCCCATTATAGCTAAAACTGCATTCGCACACACTCTGAATAGCTGCCTTGTGCAAACACACACACACATACATGCACACACACACAAGAATTGTCATTTAGATTTTGTCATCTAATGGACAATGAGCAATACGTTCATCAATATTCTAGGATAGATCAACCGAAAGGTGATATCCACAGTAATGGTATGTTTTTGGCTGTGTGGATGGAAGATTTGAGCTGAGCTAGCACTAGCCCTTCGTCAAAGCAATTTTTAGCCTGCATTAAGAGTTTACTTCTTAGATTTTGTTCATTTATCAGTACGTGTCTTGCAGATGGTGGATTCAGCTGTCATGGAAACGTCATAGAAGGTCATGTAATTGGAAAATTGCTATCGAGGCATGGAAAAGTAAAATTATATCCAGAATTCTGGTTTTGCCCAAACTGTTTCCAGTAATTCATGAACTGTCAACATTTTTTTTATTGTGATGTTGTTATAGTTTATTAATTTTTTACTTAAATTATGTTTGTGATAGTTCACTATTGTTATGGTCATGAAATGTTACTCTTAAGTTGATTTTAAGTTACTTTTACATAAAAATTTTGAAAATATCACTGAAATTTTGTTCTCAAGTTCCTCTATGATCCTATATAAAGGTCTTACGTTCTCTGCATGAATCTTGCATATTCAACAGACTTGAATCCATGTCCAAGCAGTTGCACGTGAACCTGGTGAAGGTGATAGTGTACAACTGTTGCCCGCATATTTCTGCCAGAGGCATTGCTAAACCAAGTGGTGAGTACCAACAATTGTGATAGCCAGGACATGTTTAATGTACTTTATACAGACCTTCTCGCTCCATAAAGGTGAATTAGCATTAATGTTTGAAGTAATAAAAATAATTGAATCCATTTCTGTATTTATTCAGACGTTCCAACTGACATACCAACTTATATATAGTTTATCTTTTATTCAATGATAGTAGATTTTTAAATTCTTATAGAAATTTGGAATTGGAATCACTACTATGGTTGCAGGTCCTTTTACAACCATATTAGGTACTACTGCACAGAAGATTAGGTTGTATTAGCCCTATCTACGCTGGGGGAGGCGATTCCCTAAGGACATTTTGTTTTGCCATTCCTAAACGGGAAATGCTATCATTATGGAACTCCGATTTTTCCCAAAATTTATTGGCGGACAGTTTGAGGTGCAACTCACAGCTATACAAGCAAGTCTGTTGTCATGGCAAGCATGTTTATGACTGACACTGTTGTCAAAGAAGTAACTTTTTAAAAAAAAATTAATTTAAGACGGATTTTTACATTGAAATAATAAAGTTAGCTGTGTTTTTAATTAATTTCAAATCAATTAAGGCGATTTCTGACGTCATCAAAAAATGCAAGATGGCTACCATGAAATCCAAGACGGCGTCTTTATGACGTCACATGACGTCATAATTAAAATATCTAATTACCAAAATGTACATCTTGGGCTAATTAACTAATGTACTAATTATGGCTGTAGTACCATTTATAAGCAGCCAGCCTTCCTGACAACAGCCCAGGCCCAAGAGCCCAGGCCAGATAGGCTTAAAGGACATTTTCTGTGAAATATACAAAGGAACAATATACATGGTACAGTACGTCCCTTGTTAGCTACAAATAGACATCCCATGGACAGCTTTATGGTGCTGTATCATAGAATCTAATCAAGTGAAGGTTCATACACCAAGTCCCTAGTGATACGATTATTAATGTATTAAGATATCAGAATGGTTTGGGTGAAGTATTTTTTCAAAAATTGGTTTTTCATTTAACATATTTCTTCAGAAAACAAAGTTTCTATTTGTGAAAATTTGATTGATTTTTCCTTTTCCAAAACTTTAAAAATTTAATGTTTATTTTTACTTTCGGAACTATCAACAATGCCAATCAACCAGACAAGGTCAAAGTATTCGTTTGTGTACGTAGAGAAGGAAGACTCCTAATTCAAAGAGTTTCTGTGATTCAGAGAAACCGAGGGAAAAAGCAGCAATTCACAAAGCTTTGTCAATCTGACGAGGGCTCGCAGTGCAACGAAAAGAAGCAGTGGCCAAAGGAATTTTGCCGAATTCAACTTCTGAAAATATAGAAGTGCTCAAAGAAGCCGAATTGACACCTTACGTTTGTTTCTCGGCTGCGCTTTATTTCTGCTTCTTTCCTCTTCCTCTTTTAACACCGTTCTATAACCTGAGTCATTATAAACCCATCGCACGCGAGTAATAAAGGAAAGTAAATGTGTGGTGACCATCACTAAAAGACTAGCCATGACTAAATAAAATCTATTCGCACGATCAGGGCAAAATTTGACCATCAAAACTATTGTTTCAAGGTTCTAAAAACCAACATTTGCGTCTTTGACAAGGTGCGAGAAATACCACTGAGTTCGTATTTTTACTCCCGGGCTTTGATTGGAGAGACTTTTTCAAGGTGACAAATTCGATAAAAATTGTTTACACAAAAATACCTTCGGAAAGAATCACGTTTTCTCCAAGACCAAAACATCGGAGCTGTCCAGTTTTAGGGGGTCTCATCTCAGAAAGTATTAGACGTATCAAGCTCAAAATTTGCATACATGATACCGAATATGTGTATTATTAAACTGTGCCAGCATTTTGTCCGTTTCTAATTGGTTTTGAAAATATTTGAACTAATGCTTGGGGCTTTAAGCTCTAACTGTGACTTAAGCTTTACAGCGCTATAACAAAATAAGTACGCGTTAATTAAAAAAACGTTGGTACGGTTTGGCAACCCAGGATGCGCTAATTCAGGTAGCATATAAACAACGCTGATGTGTTAATTAGTTTTTGAGTTGAGACTTCATCTTTGAAATCGCTTTGTTGTAGAAAACCGGTCTCTAGCGAACACTGGTTTTATCCAGTCTCTTAATAATAAATATTTTTGGAATCGTTATTTCTAAGGCTTTCAGAAAATATATACCTTATTCGGGATCAAATGAAATCCCCGCACGTTATGCAAGGAAAAGTCAACTATACCCGTAACCCATTCTGATACCTTAATGTTCAACGTTTGCTAAGTGTTATTATCAGGGGTTGAATCGTTTTCTTTAATATTATTTAATACTAGGTGAAGAATAGAAATAAATACAATAAGAGATCAAGTATTGTGTAGCTATTGTATTGTATTGTTTGCACTACAGTGCATTGTACGACATTGTATGGTCTTTTCCAGTATTGTGTAGCATTGATTGTACTATGTTACAGTGCTTAGTGTTGTTATCTTATGTGCAATTTGGTTGTAGCATCTCATAAAACTACACTCGTAAGAGATTTATGCTCTAAATATTTTTTCGTAGCATAAACAAATATAGGTAAACTAAAGTGTTCTTGGGATGCACTCAGTTGCTACTGCAAGTTAAGCAAGTCCTTTCATTTATAATTAGTTCTTTACAATCCTTATTCTTGTTTCAGACTACAGATGGCCAACTTCTGATATTGTCGTGTTGAATGCCAGTGGACAATGGAACCAGTCACCAAGAGACCCGAATGTGGTTGCCAAGGAACTTTTGACCAAGATGGTGAATCTGTTGAAAGGTACGGATTGGTTTATTCTGAGGAACGTGGCTGCTATGAGTCGGATAATTAGTTCACTAGAAGATTGCATACAGGTTTTTTATTGCTCACAGCGAAATCACTCTTGTACCTGTTAGGGATTGCTGCAACCCACGGTGGAACAGTGGACTCTTGCAGCGCCCCATTAGCTGTCAGAAAACCGGAATTCCAAGCAATTGTGCGAGCTAGTCAGGAACTACAGCGAGTAGACCTGGATCTTCTACATTCCAACACTTCCAAGATTTGCTTCTTCTCTAACGTCCTGAACCTGCTGTTGGTGCATGCTACATTGGTGCAATTCTGTGGGTCTGTAGCTGATTCTCTGGATCACGAAACAGGTAACGTGTGCTACAAGAAAAGTGACGTCCATGAATCAAGCTAAACGTTGCACGGTTGATGGTCCACATACCAATCCCCCAGTGGCATAATTGTTATTTAAAAGAAAACTGAAATGTTAATGTTTGCTGCTCCACTGATTGTTATTAACACGGGTTAGTTAAGTATTATTCACGCTGAAGCTGAGAAATGGCTATATTAAAATACGTTAACAATTCACGCCGCCTGTAGGGAGTACCTCCATGACACATGTTAAGGGTTTTAGATTTGTGCAAGGGTAGTTTTCAATTTACTGGTGATATAATCTATAGGAAGACGTTGTTTTGTTGAGGAGGCGTTAGTTGGTGTCTGCATTCAACCAAGAACATCAGTGTTTATTTTAACGAGTTGAAGACACTCAGACTCAGTGAAGACAGCATCAAAATTCTGGTTTTACTTTAGCTATTAAAATGATACCTAAAGTGTATTTTAAATATCATCATCATCATCATCATCTTAGTATTTTAAGAGGAAACCCCAGTCACCTGAAGATGGTTTCATGGGGAACCTTTGAAGGTTCCCTTTATCGGAATGTAATTGTAATGAACGGTGAAGAACCAATGTCGTAACCACCATTTGAAATATTTGTTATGGCACAGGATAAACAATTCTAAGACCCGTAATCATTGACTAATTTATTTACTGAAGAGTCCCAGACGCCCGTTGTACGACATGGGTCCTTCAGCAACCTGGACATGGGAAGTACCTGGAGCATGGAGCTAAGGGAAGACAGTCCTATACCTGTGACAGCCCTGGGCCGCATTGCCTTCTTGAAGACACACTGTTATCAAATAGGCCAGCTGGGAGTTATTAGGTTGGTATTGCCTTGTAGACAGGAGGTTGTTAAACAGGAAGTTCCGGTATAAAAGGAGTTGGCCAGGCCATTGTCAGGCTCAGTTGTCAATCATCCACGGTCGAGTGAACATCTCCGCGCTCGCTTCTCCAGCTCTTGCCTTCGCTCGGCGCGTAAATGCAAACTATCCTCTGCTGTTTCGGTGAAATTCCAGATCAACTTTTCGAGAGTTGTTGAATCAGACAAATTCATAATATCAAAGGGGCTAACGGTGAGTACATTCAAATCAGTACGACCTGTTTTTATTTGTAATTTGGCGTCTGATATTTACTGTATTCACTGATTCTGTCACACAAAAATTGACTTAGCGATGCTGTCGCGCATTATCTGCAACCCCAAATTATTGTCGTAGAGATTACAGTGGACTTCCCATATGAAGAAAAGGAAAATTGGTCGTCTGGAATGTGTCACAATAACTGCCACTACAACAAAAAAGACAAAGAAAAGGTAAGTAAATAAACAGTTTGTTTGTATAGGTGAACACAAAATTATTTGAAGTCATTCCGGCGACACAAAGGATCATGCAATTGTGTTTTGGATACACATTCAATTTGGTTTATCACTTTCTGATCTACAATAAACTAAAATATAACGTTAGCAGGTTAATTAGTGTCTATAAGTATTTATTACTAAGCTTCACACAATTGAAGAAAATGAATAAAATTTGCCGAATAGCCGCTCAACTTTTCACATTGTG
>JANVCK010218605.1:0-10422 GCA_026546655.1 Epizoanthus illoricatus | reverse complement strand
CCTCTTCCGAACTTTTTACACGTTCAATTAAGCACCCGCCGGGGTTTAGCCCCCCCCCCCCCCCCTCCCCGATAGGAAATTTGCATGTTAAAGTTCTTGTCTCACGATACGAGGAGGGGCCTTAGAGCTGATCTAAACATATCGGCCAATTAGAGAGCTTCAAGTTAATTGGAACGCCTGTGATTGGTTGAGTTGCCGTGGTGCCGCGAAACCAAACACCGGAAGGTGAATATAGATAGATCTCAAGCCGTTCCCTCCCCGGTCTCGCCCTTTTATCGTGAGACAAGTATTTTCAAGATATTTGCGACATAAGCATTCATTTACTTGTGTATATTTTGTCTTCTTTTATTATAGTTTCTGGTACTTTTCAAGCGTGCGGTGCAATCCATTCTTCGGGACCGCGTGTTCACTCATTTAAGAATAGTTTCTATAGCTGCAGTGGGACTGTTAATTGGTTTGCTATATATGGGCATTGGTAACGATGGCAACAAGGTGTTCAACAATACTGGCTGTTTGTTCTTCTCGCTGCTCTTTCTCATGTTCACTGCCCTGATGCCTACCGTCCTCACATGTGAGTAACGCAGTCACTGAGAGGCCAACTGAGAAAGACAGTCAGTCAGGTAAACCGATAGATTGACAGACACACAGGTAGACAGACACACACACAGACACACACAGAGACAGACAGACAGACAGATTGACAGACAGACAAAAACAAAACAGGAAGGCAGGTATACAAACAATTAGGCAGGTAGACAGACACATACAGACATTCAGATACAGACACACAGATAGATATACGGATATATATAGATACACAGCTACAGACACGCATAGTGATAAGACAGATGGACAGTCAAACCAATAAACATACAGATGGATAAAGCTGCAGACAAAATAGATGGGAATCGAACCAATAGAATGGTAAAGTGATATACACTGCAAATATGAAAATGAATGAAGGATAAACAATCAAAAACGTAGATGGATAAAAAATAAAATGGCAGAATTGCTTCCTATTTTCTAGTTCCAATGGAAAAACTTGTGTTTATTCGTGAACATCTCAACAACTGGTATAGCTTGAAATCCTACTATCTGGCAAAGACAATGGCCGACGTTCCCTTTCAGGTCAGTAACAGTTCACTAGTAATATCTAGATGTGACCAGGAGGAGAAGGAATGCAATAAACGGGTGGGGCTTTAGGCAGACATGTAGAGGGGTATGGAGGTGAAAGACGGATCAACAAGACTGTACCCAAATGGGCAAGCCAGTTTCCAAACCTTTAAGGGCAAGGGGAATGTTGTTTGGACCCCCATGATTTTCCAAACTGTTTGAAATTTTGCAAAGTCATTAATGTGTTAAGTTTAGAAGAAGAAAACGACCATTTTTTTAACAAAGTTGAAAAACGGTTCGACTTTTCGACTTTTTTTCAGAAAATTGAACGGGCCTAACAATTCGGAAATAATTTTTAAATTAAGTAACAGCTGCTAAAAATTTCATTAGAAAAAAGGGAAAAACATTTCAAGAAAAGCAAACAAGCATTCACCTTGCCCATTTAAGGCATAATCCTTGCACTTACTAAGGCAGAAGGTTTGATATTTGATTTTGTGGAAATTGTGATATCAAAAATACTTTCTAACAATGGGTGCGTTGGAAACTTTGCGATATATATGGCTAAAGATAAAGACGACCTCATGGTCTAAAACTTATTGTATTTTAACATACTAACTTTTCCATCTATACCAAATTTTTGCCGTATATATCACAAAGATACTTTGATACCTTAAACAATTGCCAGAGTGCAGTTTGTGTTCTTATTTATGATCATTGCCGCCATCGCTTGGATTACCCGATTGGCTGGAAAAAAAAATTATATTCCGGCAAGCGATCATATGTAAAGGGGATGAATAGGTCAGAAGATTGACAGCTTTTGATTAATATTTTATTCGGATTTAGTTCTAATTTTCACCGATTCGAGTGCGTACGGATCGACAAAGAGATGGACAGTTACGCAGGCAAATAAGTTTAATTCCGTATAGATGAACCCCCGTGAAGGAACAAAAGTATTCAGCACAAATCAGTTGTCGATTTATCACTTGACGTTATTAGTATATACCAAACCACTGAATAGTGCTTACCGAGCGCTTTGATTGGTTAATCAATCTGCGAATATCCAGTGCTATTCACCTCCGGACATTCATGCATGAAACGAAACAAAATGGAGCCCCGTTTCGCAGCCGTATTGCAAGTTGAAATGGAAATAAAGTTTTTTCAATCGCCATTCACTGGTTTGGTATATACCAAATCGCGGCGAGGTAAATATCCAATGCTAAAACCCGACACTGACGGGAATAATTGTTAATTAATCCATGGTTGTGTTTTGCTCAGGTCATATTCCCAATCATCTACTGCACGATAGTTTACTTTATGACAAACCAGCCCAGCGAAGGGCTGCGGTACACGCAGTTTGTGGCCATTACCGTACTCACGTGCTTGGTCGCACAGTCCATCGGTCTTCTCATCGGGACGGTAGCTCCCAGTCTACCGGTAAGTTGTCACCGTCAGTAGAAAGTTGCGCGGTGCTTGGGTGGTGATCATTCATTCTCTTTTTGAGCTATTACAAACTGATGTAAAGGCAGAAAAAAAAACGGATCTAGTGTCAGTAATTGTGACACTTTAAACATATGATTTTAAAAGTTTTCAAATCAAAATACATTTGACATTTCACGGGATGGTAAAAGGGGGGATGGGTCCACAGTTCGACACAAAGGGTCACAAATTATTGTGCACTATACCGAATCACGTACTTCATTTTAATGTATTTCAGTAGTAACGTGTCACGGTTTTATTTTGTCTTTTAATGCATCATGACCTTGATTTGAACTCCGATAACGGGTCACAAGAAACCCTCTCTAGGGCCACAACCCAGAGCCATCCGGTTTTCTTGATTCACCAAATTCTTCCAAATAGTTTCAACCACGCAACAGCTTATGTATTTTGGGCCTCTAAACAGGTTGTTTTATTGCCTGGCCAATGAACTGTTATTCCCTATTATTTCTTCAGTCAGGAGGGGAGGGGCAGTACAGTCTATTCAGCACAACATTAAGTTGCACACAACAGTTTGATTGTTCTCGTTGTTCATGTTCAAAACGAAACTTAATGGGAGAGTTTAAAATTCCAAGACATATGAACGTCCACACGGCTCCATTTTTATTTGAAAACGAAAAATGTTTTTGCGTTTTCATGTCCCGTCCACACGACAACGATGCCAATTTCACTTAAACGGAACATTTCGAAAACGGGTTCGAAAGTGAATATTTTTAAAAATGCAATTCTATCGTGTCCGTTTGGACGGAATACGTTTTCAAAACACAAACATCTGAAAACGGAGACTATAACTGAAGTTGCAAAAAATTCCACTTTCGCACTCGTTTTCGTTTTCGGTGAAATGGGCAGTTATCGTGGAAACACAAAAATAAAGTTGCGTTTTCAAATTAAAATGATGTGGACAGGGCCTTAGTGTTTGAAAATTCGCAATGATTCAGCACGACAAGTATTAATTTAATTAAGATTTATGGCAAATTGATTGTTTTCTTTCCTTTCGCAGACGGCAGTGTACGTTGCGCCGGTAACTGGAATTCCTGTTCTTTTGTTCAGCGGTTTCTTTGTGAACTTTGATACTATTCCAAACTACATGCAATGGTTGACATATATATCATACGCCCGCTACAGTTGGGAGGGCACAGTGGTTGCCATATATGGAAATAACCGAGGACCCTTGGAATGCAAAACGAAAAGATGTATATTTCACAATAGCGAGGACGTTTTAGACGCAATGGACGTAGAAGAGAGCGCGTTATACTTAGATGGAGCAAAGATATATTTTGACTGCGTGGTGTTAGCATTGTTTTTTGTGGCGTTGAGACTAGCGGCGTATTTGGTTCTCAGATACAAGGTCAAATCTTATCATTAAAGACTGCAGATATCTTAGTTAGCTGGAAAAGTCTATTCACTGTGGACCAATAATATGGAGTCACAAGAACAGCCAGGCCAGTAATGGAACTGAATTAGTAAACTAACAGCATGTTGCAGACGTTGCTACCGGATTTGTGCCAGCCTCGTTCTGTCTGAGAACAAAACTGGATTTGTTCATGTCTTCTGAAGTGTGGGCGGCTGTGCTACTTGTGAATAGCTTTAAAACGATTTAGAAATTTAGTTATCTTAACGCTTTGTGAGAATCGTATGTGTGGGGGCAATTACCCTGGTATAAATTTTGTAAAAAAAGAAGCTATTTGGACTGCTCAGTGGTCTGAATATATTTTACCATAAATACTGTTTGACTACGTCACTTCTCCTGCTGTTAATTGCGGGACCCACAGCGAAGCACTTGTATCTAACTCCCCAAATATTCATATAATTGTGTTGTATGTTATCGCTTCATTCATCATTCCTTTCACATCAATCCATAATTCTATCTTGAGTACGTACTTCGTAATCCATGTTCAAATGAGAAATGTTTTGAAATTCGCATTGCATCACGGTACCATATGCAGTATAATGTTGACAACAATTACAAGGTAACATTGTCTATTAAACATAGTACAAAAAAATTAATTCAACTGGAAATCCCTGTAAAAATTAGGATGGCCAAGGCCGAATTGAACTGAATTAACCTGCGACGGAATTACGATTTTGATTTTTCTACTGCCCATGCAATCTACATGAAAAAGCAAATTTATCTATGCAATTAACTTTATATGAAACCATTTGTGTACTTTTTCGAAAACTTTTATCAAAGGGGTGAAGAGAGAGTTTTTGAACGCTATTAAAATGTCCAGTTCCTTTCAATCTTGACCATCATTTGGTAGTCTTTCAGTTAAACTCTGTTCTAAAATGGAACATTCTGACGGAGTGGCATCCGAGCTAAGTCTCCATTTTCCCGCCATTTTACAGCCACCTCATTGGCTAAACGTATTGCTGAATCTAATGTATTGTAATGATTTGCTTTTGGCTATTCGTCACTTGTGCGAAACTCGCTCTATGGCGCATTCAGCTAGAGATACATTATTCGTCTTCAAAAACAGAGGGCCATTATCTGGGTTTTTTTTTTTATTATGCCGACTTGCATATACTTACTAGACCTGGCACTCCGCAACTTTTATTAATTTCATTATCATGCTTTTCTCAGGCTAATAGCCGACATGTTACGTTCAAAACACCAGAAACTTATATGTTCATGAACAAGTGATGCTCTATCTAATATTGAAAGTAAAAAGTATAAAAAACACTAAAAAACCTAAGTGGACTTATATTCTGTATAGTGTATAATAGCTTGGAAAACGTTGATGCAAGGTTTAAAAGTTGCAGAAAAACAGACAGCCTGTTTAGTGATTCTAACTGAACTCCGATTTTAAATGAGCAAAAGCATTTTAGCTGGACTAAATATTTGGCTCCTCCTGAGTTCCAGTTATATCGCCAAACAGAAGGTTTCTGCAACAAGTTTCATGATTCCTAGTGTTGTTTTTTAAATTCCTTATAAGCTGGGAAAAAATGACGGAACAATTATGTGGAATGTCTTATTTGCTTTCTGAGCACTTTGGGGCACTTTGTACACCTAAATACATTTTGTAATAGAACGTTTTCTAATTGGGAAGAATAAGAAGATATGGTTTAATAAGTGGCAACCGATTTTACTTTTGAGGAAATGTAACCCACGAATTGTGTATTTGAAACTGATGAAATAAATTCAACTTTGAACTGTGGTCTGTCTATATCCTCAGTCTTTATCACTGACTTCGATACGGAGGCTGAAGGCCGACGAAGCGAGCGTGAGGCCGACATTCTGCAATTAGAGCTGCTCTCTGATTTGAGCGAGTCTAGCCTCTGCTACCCAGGGTAGATAGACTACTGTATTTTCCAAACAAGTATTCATTTGCTTATCATTGATTATATAGCACACTTGGTGTTAGTTAAACTGATCACTACTAATGCGATATTAAATAATTGAAATTGATGGGGTTAAAATCCCCAAGTGGCAGTTGGCACTGCAGTTGGCTATGTACAAACTAGGCTTGAACTCCGGACTGCCTGCGGGTACAAGCACAGCACCGAGTGGAAACTGGGCTCTAACTCGGGGCACAGCACGGAGTAGAGACTGGATTCTAACTCATCGGGCTAAGGAGCCACGCTGCCTCGATCAAGAAGTAGAAAGTTTGGTATTCTGTTATGTAATGGACTGCAGTATCACGTCCATATAAATTCGTTTGATAACAACAAGACATTTCCAACTTGATTGCAAGCAATCCATTCAATTCCATACAAAGAGAATAGTTATTATTGGTGTGAGGTAACCTCTAGTGATATTGTTATTTTTCAGGCTCTTCTTCCTCATTGGTACTACTTACTGCATAGATGAACATAACATTAACAACCCTTAGCGTGACGTATGTCTGACGACATGTTAACTCAGGTTTGTGGAAATGTCAGGCCCTATATGGACTTCATGCTAGATATGACGGCTGGTAGTTGAACATGACTTCAATCGATCTTGCCATGACGTGTGCTTGACGACACATCTACTTTGATTTATAGTAATGTCAGACCATATATGGATATCATGACGGCTGGTAGTTGAACATGACTTCAACTGGACTGGCTATGACGTATGTTTGACGACACATCTACTTCGATTCATAGTAATGTCAGACCATATATGGATATCATGACGACTGGTAGTTGAACATGACTTCAACTGGTCTTACCATGTTGTGTGTTTGACGACACATCTACTTTGATTTATAGTAATGTCAGACCATATATGGATATCATGACGACTGGTAGTCGAACATGACTTTAACTGGTCTTGCCTTAACGTATGTTTGACGACACATCCACTTTGATTTATAGTAATGTCAGACTATATATGGATATCATGACGACTGGCAGTTGAACATGTCTTCAATTGGTCTTGCCATGACGTACGTTTGACGAAAGATCCACTTTGATTCATAGTAATGTCATATCATACATGGATATCATGATAGGCATGACGGCTGGCAGTTGAACATGACTTCAACCGATCTTGCCTTGACGTGTGTTTGACGACACATCTACTTTGATTCATAGTAATGTCAGGCCATATATAGATATCATGACAGCTGGTAGTTGAGCATGACTTCAACTGGTCTTACCATGACGTATGTTTGAATACGTGTTGAACTGGGGTTGTTATAACTAATACCCATTTATCGTTATTAGAATAAACATAGCAATTAACACTCGACAATATTCGTGTTGCTTGTGAAGACACCAAGGAGAAGGGGGACACAGTTTTCCTGTTAAAATTAAAACAAAGAGCTTGAATTCTTGTTACTAAATGTAACTCCTTAACAGTTATGAATAGGCTCCACGAACAATTCTGTTGGACAAAATCATAGCAATTAGGTTCGCAAGAAGCCGTTGAAATGACGAGTCTCTCTGCGTCATTCATTACTCTGTTGTTCGTTGTGTTGGCCGCTCTTCGTCATGAAACCAAACAATTCCCAATGTATATATTTTAGGCCTCTTGATCAACCTGAAAATTCATTTCGCAGAAAGCTAGAGCTCTGGGCGTCCTTGAGTTCTCAAGCTAATCAAGCTGTGTACATTCAGTTCAGTTCAACTCACAGTTCAAGAGTTCACTAGTAACAATGGAGCTAGCCCAAAATGAGAGAGCTGGTTTTCCTGGAAGAGATGATCCTATTCAGATGCTTCAGTTAAACGTTGCCTGCAGTAACTACCAACAGCAGTCACAAGCCATCCGAAGTTGCCCCAACTCAAGCATGATTTCCCTGCCGGGTAAGTGATCGTTTTATTTTCTGGTGTTGGTGAATACAAGAAAACAAGAAATTGTGTACCATCCGAAGACTTTAGTATCCTGATCCTCTCTCTTTGCCAATATCATTTCTCTATTCCCAGTGTTATGTCATGAAATAACAATTTCAACTGACAATTGAAACTTAAACACCAATGTTATACTTGTACTCAATAGTTTCCGCACAGAGAGATGCCCCCTCTCACAGTCCACAACTTATTCCAGTTGCCCAACAACACAACGGAAGTAAGAAAAGGACTTCGTACAGTTACCAGCAAACACAGAAACTATGCCAGGTGTTCTCCGAAACACGTTACCCTTCAAGACTGATGTATGAAGCGCTGTCTGATTCACTGTCCATTCCTGTGCCTTCTCTCAAGGTTAGTTAATAATTCATTTCAGGTCCATAGTGCTATCTGTTACTAGACGCTAAACTGACCGAATTTAATGAGGAATATTTCGAAACAATTGCCTGTTCGAGCATGTCCTGATCGAAATGAATTGTATTTATTGTATTGTATTTGATTTGTATTACTTTTTATAGTGAGGAACTATATGTTACTTACCTTCGGCTTGCCTTATCTTCAGAATTAGTAATTCTGTCGTATCAAATTTAATTTCCGTTACGTTGATTTGGGTAAATGTAGAGATATAACTTATTGAAGCTGGATATGCACCAATACAGGCAGCATGGAGGAACGTAAAACGAACCGGAGAATAGTTCTTGAAATGTTTCACTCTTAAAGGACAAAGATGTGTTATGTACTGTTCAGATACAAACTGGCAACAGACCTTTACAGTGCAGGTATACTGTCACTTGAGAAAGTGTAGCTATTCACAGTGCGACTTTTGACCAATAGAATCGGCACAGGGCATATCACAAAGATTACTAAAGAGAAATTAAAAAATTGAATTTCTGATAAGGATAGACTTTGACAAAATAAGAACAACTGAAGTATTAGTCCATTTTACTAGTTCTGGTTTCAATCACTGGTTGGGTAGCTTATAAACATCTCTCTGTACGTAGTTTTCAAGACGGAGCGCTAGACGAACACTTATAACAGCAATAACAAGAATGCACTTAGTTCTGCTAAAGTATCCCATTGCAAAGTTTATATTTCTTGAGAAAACACAACAAATAAAGCATATAACAACTCATGAACGGACACAAGATTTCAAAGATGCACATACTTTTTTTCTTGTAGATTTGGTTCAAGAACCGCCGCGCTAGATCCAAAGGTGACGTTATCACACACGCTTCTCAAGACGTTCGCCATGTTGGAATGCTGGAAAGTGCTGTTTATCCAGTCGATATTACCCACACGAGAATGTGTCACCAATATTGCTCCAGCCCATATCACAGATACCAACCTTATCACTCAATAATACAAGGGCAACAACGCCTTTTCCTGATGCCATGCCAGCCGATCTACCAGCTTCACGTAAAGCCCCAACCGTGGTGATGTGAAGACAATATATGCCGACGATGTACAAAATATCTTCAAATTATTTATATATCTTTGCGAATTCGGCTCTTAGACTTGGCCTTTAGTACATATCAACCTGCGGCAGCGTATTACAGTGATAACTAAGGAGGCGTAATGAAGCTTGGACCACTGTTATTGTTGCTGATTTATCACTGTTGAACAAACACTAAAGCTTTTAGTGTGCACATGTGTTCTTTTTACTTTAAATACAGATTGCAATTCTCAATAATTTTAGGCAAGACCATACTTAATAATAACAACAATAATAATAATAATAATAATGATAATAGTAGTAGTAATAATAATAATAATAATAATAACTTCACAAGATTAAAACGTTACTGAAACTGATGAGCCTATTATACAAAATTATTTTCGCTCTAAAGTTTTGATTGGTTATAACCACAACATTTCTATGTGAAGAACCCAGTAATATATAAGACATTGGCGGATCCAGGAAAGATTCACTAGGTGCCTATGAATCCCCTTCCCCGTTCCTTGCCTGGCAAGTTTTCCACACCTTACGCCTCGCTGTTCATTCTCATGTTCACACGCGGAGTATCGTTACTCTCATCCCTCATATTTGCTAATAGCAGTGAAGCTGGAAAAATTTCTCAATGCTGTTAAATGCGCACCGAACAACCTTGTGGTAACGAAGAGATCGAATATAAGAAAACATTTCCTGGTAGGGGGGAAATATGTGAAAATACTGCCAAAATGCAGGAATTGTCATTTCAGAGAAAGTAAAATTTCGAATTTTTCCTAGCGTCTTTGGCGCTTGCAAATGTTATCCCCTTGTAGTTATGATGACCCCCCCCCTTCTCAAAATCCTCCATCCGCCCCTTTCAGAAATCAGTTGTAAATATTACACTTACTGTTGCAAACTTGCATCGAGCTCTTCAGATTCCTAGCTAGGTATCCTGTATTTCTTTTTCCAAAGTGCGGAAAAGGAAACGTTTGAAAGGTTATTGAGTGTATGTTAAATGGGTATCGATCTGCCTTGTACTCAGGCGCTTCAGATTGCGTACGTGCAGGGGTGCTTGGGAAGGACGAGAAATTCGCTTTACACACAAGGGTTCTTGG